>QUSF01000273.1:91985-107720 GCA_003676055.1 Chloebia gouldiae
TATATATATATATATATATATATATAGTGGGCTATAAACCTAGTTAAATTTGCCTTTTTCAGCTGTTTAGATGGTCTTTTAGGGAATAGCAAACTGGGTCAGGCATTGCATTTGTTTAAAAACTATGTATGAGTAAGCCTTTATTTCTGCTTGTTCTCTAAAGCCTCCTGGAAAACTGGCGTGGAGTACCAGGGGTGTTAAATCATTACAACTGTTTCTAAACAGTTTACACCTATTTCTGCAAGGTTTCCTCAGTTCCTATTTGTCTTTAATTTCAGTCCAGTTTGAGATCTGGAATTTAATTTCTGGATCTCTGTTTCCTTCAGCAAATAATGTACTGAAGCCATGCTGGGAAATGTGCTGCAGTTTGATCAAAGCAATTTTCTGCATCCAACCCCACATGAACTAGAGTTTTGAAAAATACTTCTGGCAGGTCATTTACCTTTAGTATATTAGAATTCTGTTCAAAAATATGTTGTGGTCCTTCTGCCTCCTTGTTACCCAATATTGTCTGAGTCCTTTTTACAAATTCATGTCAAATCAAGGGCCACTGGAACATTGGCATGCTTGATTGCCTTCTTTGATGTGTATTAAGAAGCCCAATCTGTGCTGCATTACTTTCGTGGAACTTTCATTGAAGAGTGGAAGAAAATGGGATTTCAAAGGAACAAAATGAATCCTGATTTCAATATATATTCCTGAAACACTTAAGGTATTTTTTCACAACTTGCTGATAATAAACACTACTCATACAATCACTCCTGGCAGATGAAAGATAGAAAAGGAAATTCAAAGTTTTAATCCAAACACATATAAATATAAATTCAATCTAGCCAGTGTCAGTTATTGCTTGATAATCTTTGTCCAGGCTGGTATGACTATGGGACTTCAGTCTTCTGGTTTATTGATATGGTTATTTAAGCCTTATTTCTTTCCTTTAATCAGCTAAAAGTATTGTGAAGAATGTGTTACAGAAAAGAGTAATTTCTTTTTAGTAGGCACTGATTAAAAAATAAAAGGAGTATGAATATGGGCAAGAATGTTTATTCTGAAAATCAGTATTTTGACATGGCGAATACATATTGGGAAGGATAAACTTTTACAGTTTATCCTCTCACAGCAGTGAGACACCCATTAATTTTCAGATCAGTACAATTCCCATTGATGACAGTGGTGATCTCTGCATTTATTTTAATATTCAGTGAGTTCAGTCTCCTAAGCAGTAGTACCTTTTTAACTCATAAAACTGGCCTGACTCGTCGTTTTGTCCAGATTTCCTGCTATCTTTGAGGTGCTATAGCTATCCAGACTTGGCATTGTGTTTGAAATTCTGATGATGGTTTTTTGGGTTTTGCTCTTTGGGAAGGGGTTTTGTGTGTTTTGATCTTCTTTTATTTCCATTTATTGTTTTAGTCCTCATTGATAAACTCATTTATTTCAAAAGTTTAAACTTTTTTGAAGTCTCTAGCTTTTGTATTATTATCATGTGCATAAAAACAAGAGTTGGTCTGAATCATTGAATACTGAAAAGGGTTTTAAAGGCAATGGAGAGGGCAGAGGACAATGCTGAACACTTCTCATGAGAGACATCAAGAAGGACCCTGTGTGCAGGGTGGGGGGTGGGTTTTGTGCTGGGAGCAGGGAGACAAGTATAAATTCCATGGATGAGAATACATGGACAGCACTTGGCTCTAATGAGCAATATAACCCTGTGCACTTGGAGTCCCTCCACAGAAGTTGTTTCAGGGTTGATTTATTAAATATTTATTTCTATTAAAATAAATAGTGACTTCTCAAATAAGGCTTATTCATTTGGGTAGGACAGTAGTACCTGGGAGAAGACATGACGATGCCAGAGAAACTGTATTTAAGGTAGGGACAGCACCTTTTAAGACAATCCCTGCAATAAATTCAAACACCCATATTGGGTATGTTAATATATAAAGGGAGTTTCTAAATACCAATGACACTCCACTGCATACATGTAGGCTTCAATAGTTAAAGAATCTGGATGATTTACTGAATGGGAAAAATGTAAGATTTCTGCTTCTGGCCAAAGCTGGACTTGATGATCCTTGTGAGTCCCTTCCAGTGCAGGATGTCTGTAATAATGGTTCTGTTGTTTTGGTCTTCTGCATGTTGGATGAAATGTTAGCAAATGAAATAGGAAAAATTAGATGTGATGAAACAGAACTCTGCCCCTACACTCCACCTTTTAGCTTATACTAAAATATGATTAAATATTTTTGAAATCAGTAATTGTTTTGCATTCCGTCTTTTCAAATATTGACCCTCTTGATAGGACAAGATTAACTAACTCATGATGGTGTCACTGATGCTTGAGAAACCTCTGGATAGAAAGCACTGTGTATTTGTGTTTTCTGCTGGAAGTCACTGTGTATTTGTGTCCCGTTCTGTGGCACTGTGGAGGGGGTGTCCTAAAAAGATGAGCGATGTCTTGTAAAGAAAAAGGCACTGCTGTGCAAAAAAAAGCAAGACCGATTTCTGAGAATTAAGCAGCATATAAAAACCACATAGCTCTTGGCTTAAATTTTTAGCACTGTCTTATATTCATCAGAGCAGTTCAGAAGGGAGCCATTTCATCCTTATTTTCTAAGTCTGAGTCCCTGAAGATTGAGTAAGGGGTGAGAATAAAAACATTTTAATGGCAAGAGGTTTACAATGGGCTCATTGTCAGATTGGTACCTTGAGGGGTCTACTGGGGGCTGTTGTCATGCCTGTTTCTGCTAATGAGTGGATCCAGCTCTCACTGAGGTACAAGAGAGATCAGTGTAACAATCAAGAGCTCATAGTGCCTCATCTTTATTGTCAGCCCTGTGACAAAGTGAAAGGCTTTGGAAAAACCAGACTCATTCTATGTAATTGGACTAAATGGATAATACATAAAACAGAATACTCTTTGCTGGCTTTTGCAAAGACTACAGCTCTTTGTCATTTGATAATCGACATTCACTCAGGAGTCTTATTTTTTTGTGTGCATTGTGATTTTTAAGATATTTTACTCACATTAATATTAATGAGAATTGTGCAATTAAACCCCGAGAATCCAGAAAAATAACATCCAAGACCTTTGTGTTTCTAGTAATCAAAAGCCTCAGATAATTGAGAATCCGTAATTGGTTCTATTATGGGACAATCTTGGATGGGAAAAAGAACTCCAAGTATAAGTAAAAGTCACCCACTTAAGGACAAATTCTACAGTCCTAGCTTGGCCTGGATAGCAACTTGCTCTTCAGATGATCTAAGTCTGTCCAGTCATCCCAGCTTTTTGTGGAGTAAAAAGGAATTCAGAATAAAGCAGTATGAAACTCCTGCTTCCCAGTCTAAAACCTTTATATAAGTTTCCTGTATAGGGTTATCCTCTTGCCCTGTTGATGTCATTCAGAAATATAGTTTTCAATGTGAGGAATCATGTTTAAATAATGAATTTTTAACTCAATGTTTAATTTCAATTATCTGAAAGTACTAGTAAGACTGGTGTTTCCACCTTTGCAGTTCAGCTCTGCATAGATTCAGTAACACTCATATTGCAGTTTATGGGTGCCTTTTATCCTCAAAAGGCTTTTCAAATATTCAACCATATTTTCTTGTAATTTAATTCTTTGGCATAACCCAGACCTAGGTGTGAAACCATCAGAGTTCACAGCACTTGTAAATTGGACAAAGCCACAAAGAGGTGATTACTTGTTAGTGTTTATCTTGTGGAGAAGTATTTCAGCAGGACAATACTGTTAATGTCAAAATTTACAAGATGAGACCAACTTTACAGTAAAAGAATTCCAACTTTTAGTGGTTTTTTTTTATCCTGCTGTTTCTCTTTTTTTTAGAGGTAGAAAAACTGTGGGAGGAACATGGGTGTAAATTGCTCTAGTCTGAAAAGTGAGTGGAAGTAGGAGCAGAATTAACATTCAGTTGCCACAGCTGCCCTTCAATAAAGTATCTCGCCATTCTTCAGAGTAACTTGTTTCTGGTGAACCCAGCTGGCAATTAAAATGGAAGTACTGGAGTGAAGAAGGAACTGGGGAAAAGGACAGGTACTGCAGCTCTGCATTCTTGTTTATTAGTATGTGGAGAAAACAGAGGTACTTGCCTGGTCAGTGTGACCTGACCCTGTTTTGTCCCCTCACTTAGTTATTGCAGTTAGCTCAAGAAATATCCTACTTGTTCCTCATGGTTTCCTTATTAATTTGGTATAGTACTTTGTGCATTTCCTTTGCCCTTCTAAGAGAGTAGGGATTTTCCTGAATAGGTCAGTACACACCTGCTCACAGCTGCAGGGAAATTTCAGTCCTTTGGGGCCACCTTTGGCTGTGCTAATGCTAGGAACAAACCCAGGATTTGCCAAGCACTGAGTTAGTTTTTCTATTAGCTGTTTACACTTATCTATTTGAGATAAGTGTCTCTGGGTTTGAAAAAAAAAAAGATTGCTTAGGAAAGCACCTCAATACACACATAATATGCCCCATTCTCATCATTTACCTTTATGTAATCAGAAACATGCTCGTTCATGCAGAACAGAGTTATCCAAAGTAGAGCCAAGCTGATAGGAGAAACCAGCCTACTACATTTGGGATGTTATCCTTTCTTAAAGAGAGGACTTTGCCTAATAAAATTGCTACTGTGTAGCTGAAAATGATGCTTTGGGAGGACTTTCGGCGAGGTTGCTGCTTGTCTGATTTCTGTTTGTGCTGCGATCTTCTGAGTGCCTGCAATAACCCTCTCTATTTTTCCCCAACTGGGAACATTCAAAGATGGCTTTGGGGAAAGCAGTTTTGCAGGGAGCAGAAACATGCAGCTCTTGGTATCCAGAAAAAACCTGTCTGGGATTTTTGTCTTTTTTTTTTTTTTACAAGTTCACTCTCTGTGTGATACAACTGAGCCAAAAAGTCATGTTCAGTGGGGTTGGAAAACTGCCTTATTGGAGACTGCAGCAAATCCAGCATGCTGATCCTTTTGATCCTGGCTTCATTCAGTAACATTGCGAGTGCCAGGACTGGAGGTTTATCCTGAGTGTTGTGGGCAGCAGACCTTATCGTGTAACGTGCAGGTGTGAAAATTCTAGTCCGTCCTTGCTTGTTATCTGTGGCTGTGATTTAGACAGCAAGTGTGTGTCCTGGGGTAGGGCCTGGCAGTGTGGAGGCAGGCAAGGGGTGAACTGCACTGGCATGTGCACTAGTGACAGAGAGTGCTCATGCTCCAGCAGTGGCATTTCCCCCAGTTTACCAGGACATCTGAGACTTCTCGCTGTCACTTCATCTAACACACTCTTGTAGCCCAGCAGCATAAATTCAGTGTCTCAAGAGCCTATTTTTACCCCAATTTACCTTTTTGGACTTATCAACAAGCAAGGGTTCTGTATGGTCAACTCCTGCATTACTCTGTATCCCCTGCCATTTAAGAATATTTTTCCTGTGATTTTTAAGGAAGCCCTCACCCTCCTGTGAAGATACTCATTCTCAGATTACATATTGATATCTATCTTTAGGAACCAAGTGTGGCAAACAAAATAAAAGTTGTAATTCAACTGTAAGTTTAAGTCAGTATTCTAAGGAATAACTGTGTTTATATATGGGACTCTGTTTCCTTGCAGTAACATTGTGAAGAAACAGAAATTCTAATCAACACATTCACTGTGGCATGTCTAGTATTTGTAAGTGTCAGTCATAGTTATGAGGAACCACATTTTTACACAGGATTGGCTTAGTCCTTCTCCTCAAGACCTTGACCATCTCATAACATTAAATTCTTCAGCTGAGAACTGTGGGTTCTCAGTAGTCAGGAGGTGAAAATGAATGGGCTATAAAGGGAAGGGGTGTTATAGCTTGGAGACTTGGTTTTCTTTCCTAGCTTCTTTAAGGCATCCATTGAACTACTTTGGAAATCTCTGAACCTCACTTTGCTTCAGCTGCTCCATCTATATGCACTTGTCTCTTAAACCCCTTCAAAATCAGGTCTAAGCATTGTCTAAGCCTGGGCTATTGATGCTGAACACACAGTGATGCTGCTAAGCTCTAAAATAATTTTGTTCATCTTACCAGTTCATCTTGGGATTACTGTCAGGGTAGATCTATATATCTCATGACTAATTTACAATAACTGGAACTGAAACATGTACAAATTGTTACTTTTCCAGCTCTCTCCCAAAGATGCTAAATGCAGAATAACCACACCAACATTTCAGATCAATTGATCAGCAGCAAAAAGATGGGGAGCTAAAGTGTTCTTGTCCATTATACAGAGACAGTAACTAGCAGCAAAAAGTCAGCTTCAAATTAACCACTTCCCAGGCAAAAATCTGACTTTTTCTAAGTCTCAATTACCTTGTGCAGAGGAGCTGAGCAGTGCATTGCATCCCTGCCAGAGGGGTCTTCCCAGGTTGGCATGGAGGGTGAGTAGCTCCGAGCTGCTCCCATGGATTGAAGCCAAGAGAAGCATCTGCACTAATTCCTGCTGATTGCCTCCTAGCAGACAATGGCTCTGCATGGGCTGCTCAAAAAAGCCACCTTCAAAAGTCAGCTCCACCAGAAAAAAAAAAAAAAATTCCACACCACTAAGGACATCCAAACATGAAATTTATATTCACTGGCCAACAACAGTCACCCTTAGATCACCCCCCACCTCTTCTCATTTCTCATGTGTCACAGGCGATTAAGGGGCTGGTCAAAGCTTGGTGCTCTGCCAGTGGTTTTTCTGCTGCCTGTGTTTTTCCCTCATTGTGCACAGGGGACTGCTCTGGGAGAGATGGGAATGCAATCAGAAGCTGCACAAAGTAAATCAAAGAATACTGCCAGGGCAGCCAGTTTTCTCTTGTTGCAGCTCTGTGAGCAGAATCATAATTGCTGCATATATGTGGAAAAAAAATACTACAAAAAACCCTACAGTGATAAAATAATGGAACTCGCAAAAGGCAGAAAATTCAGAGCTCATACTGGCAATCCTGCACTCCCTGTGCAGTTCAGAGAGCCAGACTAGCTCAGCTAGCACTGGGGGATTGCAGCCATACAATGAAGTGCAAATGCTCTCTCAGCACACGCCTGCTCTTTGGAGAATCTCCACCCAAACGCTTGCATACTGAGTAGTTAAATTTGGCAAGCAGCTTTCATTCCTATTTCTGTGTTGCTTTTCATCAGCTTAGTATATATCCCTCTTGTTACTGTACTGTCATGTTTTGATAACTTCATTTCTTTATCCTGACTGTCTTCTTCTTCTGCTTCCAAGTGCTCTGTTCCCCAAATTCCTTCTCAATACATCTTGTAGCACTAGAGAAATGCTTTAAATTCCATAGGACTCTGCTGCTCTCTGCTCACCAAAGAAGCATCTGAACAGATTCTCTCTTGTATCAGCTACTGAAGTTTGTTTATTTTGCACCCAGGAGAGGGGAAAATAGAAATGAGCAGGATTTTCCATGTCTTCTGAAAAAGTTTAGTTTGAATATTAATCTCATGTAATTTTGTCCTAATTTATCTGACACTGTAAGTCCTACTTTTGCTTTTTTTCTGAGATTACTAATTCTCAATACGGGCTGCAGTAAGACAGATAGTGTAAGAACCTGAATTCTCTACAGTAAAATTTGTAGCTTATCATATTCATTAATAAGAAAGTAAGTGGTAAAGTTTAAACAATTTCTCTAAACCCATAGTAAAATAAAACTATGGTAGAAGATCATAAAACACATAAAGATAATTCAATATTTAATATCTTCAATCCTGCTGGACTAAATTTATGCATGAGGTTTAGATCTAAATGCCATTTTGTCTCAGGCGGGACAAGTCAACTCTTTTCCTGTGACACAATATATGGAAGAATCTTTCAGATCTAAATGAATTTGAAGCTTCACAAGAACATAATTTCCATGTACCCAGCCATGTGCATTCCTGTGATTTGGTCCAAGATCAATGTCCTCGAGTAGGTGAAAATTCGTGGGTTAACACACAGACGTGCAGACACACACGCCTGCTACAAAGATCCCTGCAAGTAACTTGTTTCCTTCTCAAAGTGCAAACCAGCTATAAAAAAGAACAGTTACGAGTCAAAGAAATCAAACAATGTTAATGTCAAGATGGACAAAAGTATCTACAAGGAGATACTTAAGTTAAAACAATAGAAAGCATTTCTATGTGACTTCATGTCTTCTTGATTAAGTTTGCTTCCAACAAAACTCTAAGACCAGTCTGAACTGATTAAGAGAAGTTCTATTTGGAATTTCTAAAACAACTTAATTGTAATCAGCATTTCAGTCAATGTGAGCTTCTGTTTCTTGACTGAAGAATTAATAAAATTCATCTACTCTATTCATGTTGCAATCAAATGGCAAAACATGACCAAATATCACCCACACATAAAGGAGGGCAAGGAAAACTTCTGAATGTTCCAACCAGAAGAGTAGAGTTTAATGTAGAGTTTTGGGGAAATGAAAGTACTGATAATCACCTCAAAAATTGTAAATAACCTCCTTGGAAGCAGGTGTCAGTTAAGCAGAGATTATTGCTCTAATCAGAAAAATAATTGTTAAAGACTTTTTTGGGATTAAAAAAAAAAGGAGGATAAAAGCAAATAAGTTTAGGTAAAAGTTTTCAGAGAAAAATTCAGTGCTTCCATTTTTGATTCCAGGGGAGAGAAGTTACAGGCCACACAAAAAAAAAATTGTACTTGAAAACAAATTTCTTGTTGAAAACTTGCTTTGATTTTTTTTCTTAAGAGTTCTTAGCTACTTTGGTGGAAATAGCTATATTCAAAATATATGAAACAGTAAAAAACCCCAAAAATTTGACAGCATAAAAAAATACTGAAAGATGTTGATGTACAAAAAGCTATATTAAATCCTCTTCCTTTGCAAAATTATGGCCAGCTGTTTTTAGTATGCCTTAATTATGCATTTGATCCAGAATGTCATTCATTCTGCTTTCCCCAGCTGATTTCTGACTGAGCATCTCAATGGTAACTGGGTCAGCTATATTTTTGGTGTGAATTGAAAGAGAGAATAAGTTTTGATCCCCAAGGAAAATTTGGAATGTGTTTGGTTTTGGCTGTGAGAAGAAATTTGAGGTGAAGGAATCAAACATGCAAACATATAAAAATTTATTTGTAGGGGGAAGTGTTTATATAGGACAAGATAAAATGATTTGCATTGCTGCAGTTACTCTTCATGTCAACACTCCTTGTTTTGAGGAACCATCTTGCTGTTAGTAACTCCTGGGAATATATTCCAATATGTGGGCAGCCTTCAGAGAAAATTCAATGCAAAAAAAAAAAAAAAAAAAAAAAAAAAAGATGTAGCAAACTACTGTTTACTGCTTGAAATTCCCTCTCTCATGTCCAAGATTTTAGAACTTTCACACCAGAGCCTTGCCTGCATTAGTGAGGAGGAAGATCTCTCTCCAAGACAGGGTTATTTCTTCCCACACCTTGCCAGAGGATAGCAAGACAAAGTAATGGAGCTGAACAGGGCTCCAGCAAGACAAACAGAAAAGTGAGTCAGGGAGAGCTTATCACACTGTTGTTTTTGATGCACTATTGATTTGTTCTTTCATTTTAATCCTTTGCCTGTTTGGGAACCAGATCAGTTTAAAATAAGGAAACACTTAAAAAATATAGCATTATGAAGAGATTTCCTCATTTTCCTCTTCCCTTATATCCTCAAATTATTTTCAGTGCAGTGTGCACCTAAGGACTGTCAAGTGGCAGAGCCCCAGTCATTATTCTGGGGAATACTTTTGTTAGAATCATGTTCAGCATTGTTACCTGAACTGTGAACTCAGGTAAGCTTTAGTTCTCACTTGGGTGAGCATTAAATGTGAGCTGGTTAAGTACCATCTGTTTTCAGCCCTTTTGAGGAGCTTTTATCTTCCCAGAGCTATGGGAGTCTCCTCCAGCCCATGGGATGCTTTGGGGCGAGGTGTCTCTGCTTCTGTTGCTGTGGTGATCACACCTGGGTCCATCTCACCACAGGAGCACAACTTTCTTTTTTGTGATTATCTCTGTCTTCATCAGTTCAGGATTATTAAGTGTATTCTGGCTTGTGAGTGTTCATTAAGCCTTAACTGGCTGCTTTGAGAGGTATTATTATTTCTCACACGGAAAGGGATACTTAATTGTGTTGTGAATCTGCTTCTCCTGGTCCCTCAAGATTTCACAGATGGTCACTTTGCCCCTTTCAAAACAAAGGCTTGAGCACCCACTGTAAAATATTTCACACCTCTTCTTGCAATTCACCCCAATTAAATCAGAAAATGTAACAAATCCATATAAATTGTGAGGAAACAGGGAAATGTCTAAGTGACATTGGATCTAAAGGGCATTTTTTTTGAAATTTCTGATTCTGCCATTTTCACCCGCTTACATAAGCTGGGTGACACTGCTGCAGAACAGACAAAGTATCTGTCTTGGATATTTTTAAAAATGCCAATTTTGGAAAAAGTGTGATTAGTTGTTTATGGTTTTTTAAAAGTAGAAAGGCTGGATGTGAGTCATTGGCTGGGTTGTCCCAGTCCTGCAGGTGTTTGGGAACAGACAGGATGTTTTCCATCTCTGCTGCTGAATGTGGGGTGTTGAGGGATGATTTTGCTGAAGGATTCTCTGCAAGTGCTGTCTCCTGGGATGGCTTTGGTCTGGGGCCCTGTGTTAATAGCAGGATTGCACTTGTCCTTGTGCCTGTCAGGGATGTGATGCCAATTGGGCAGTGGAAAACATCTCCATTAAGTTCAGCTTCTTGCTGTTTCCTTAGCAGGGCAGCACTGCATCTCATCTTGGAGTGCAGCTCCTCCTCTGACTTTCCTACTCCCCTCATGTGTGCATCCTTGTGCAGCCATGGAGCTGCCAGGTATTAGATGGCCCAGCCCTGGAATAGATGCTCATGCATGAAATGTGACAGCAGAAACTGCAATTGTTACATTTACAAATAGATAACAATGCTTTTACCACCTTGCGTTCATTCTCACCCTGGTGCCTTCTGAAAGGGATTAACAACTTGGATTTTTTCTGGAGCTTGGAGGGTGGATGCCTCCTACACCAGCCCTGGAATGACAGACCTGCCTCTGCAAAGAGTGTGGTGGTACTGCTGGAGCCATTGTACTTGCTGAGTGCAAGTTTCCTAAGCGATCAAATTACCCTCATGGCTCTCATTAGAAATGTCCAGAAAGTGAAGAGCTGCTATGACTAAACAGAAAGGAACATCAACACAGTCTGGTGCTTTAAGACACTAGTTAAAATAGGCCCTTATTTTCTGACCTGAGAGAGGCTCTAGAAGTGGCTCATTTGACTTTGTCCTGACCAATACTTTTGCTTGCAAGTGCGTCACTCCACTTCTACAACACTTCTGTGGCTTTTGTTTTGCTGTAGAAGCTGAGCAATTGCTTGATCAGTCTCAATAAGTGCGTTTTCAATATTTGCCAATTAGACACCCTAAATATTTTTGAGTGGTGGTGCAGCCTGTTATTGAATGGATTTAGGTGAATAGGCAAGAGGCTTGCTTTACTGCATGATCTGCCACAACCCCCTTGGAGGCTGTTGTTACTCTCTGGGAATGTTTCCAGTGAAGGATGAAAATTGCAGGTCTGGATCACGAATACCATCCTAGCTTAATCTGGAGCATGCCCATGGGCTGGATGGCAGTGCAGCCCCTGATGTGGTGTTACCATGGTGTTGAGGGGCAGCTCCCTTCTGCCACCCCTGCTGCCTTGAGAGGCTACCTAGAAGAGAGGCTAGACAGCGTTAACACAACAAAGTAGGTATCTATTAAAAAGGCCTTCAAAGAATACACCTTGGGCAGTACAAGAGCCTGGCCAAGGCTACACCCAAGATGTATCACATGTTTTTACACTTTTAGAAGTTTTGGTCCATTTATATATTGGGGTTAATTGTCAAATTGCAGCTTCAGGTTATGAAGTCCCATCCCTCCAGACTGCTCTCCTCAATTCGATGTGGTTGATACTTCTTGACCCTAAAGCTGTAACGGTGTCCCTGGTTCTCAAGCTGGAAAAGGATTGTTTTGTCTAACTACCCATTGAAGAGAACTTGCTCACACTTTATATGAAATTCAGGGTTATATACTAATACAGTAAAGAATCTGGATAATATGAGGGATAAAATTTAAGACATCACTCCCAAAACATAAAGACATCATTTTTCTCCAGATTTTGCTGCTTCTGTGCTGGGATGTATATCTCACTGCTTTTTTAAAATCCAGCTGGAGGAGATGGGGGAAACAGTTGTAAGTGTATGCTTTCTATATTGTCCTCTGGACTTGGAGCCGGACCTCCAGCAAAAATCATCCAGTGGTTGTGGGCTTGGGATGGGCACCTTTGAAATCAAGGGGTGCCAAGAGAGCTCCAGTAGCCCAAGTGCCCAGACAAGTAACTCAGCATTGCAGTTGCTTCCAGAGGCACAAATGAGTCTGAGGCAGGCAATAGACCTTGGGGTCACTGCTTATGGTCCCTCACCCTGTGATCTTGGGGCTACCCTGCCTTTTCTGCCACCGCTCTCTGTTTCATCTCACACAACAGGGCATATTCTAGTATGAACTGGTGCTTTCATTGCTGCTCCTCCTCCAGGGCTTCAGCAGATTTTGTAGCTTAGAAGTTTTTACCAAGATAAAGAAATAGAGAATACCTCTTTTTCCAGATATTGTAATGGATATAAGGTGTAGCCTGCTGCTAGGAACTCAGTTACATCCCATCCCATAAAAACATTTATTTCAGCATGTTTACCCCTAAAAGTCAACCTTCTAACACTAGTAGCAGTAACCTGTGCCTACAGCTGTGCATGTCCTTCAGCTGGAGCCATCATTTATTAGCTCCCCTGAAAACAAATCCTGTCAAGACTACACCAGGAAACTTATTGCTGACTTTCAAGAGAAAAATGTCACTCCACTCTTAGTGACAAGATGAAAGATCTAGCAGGAATGTGTAAGATCCAAAGAGACAAAGTTTCTGAGTGGTCCCTTTTCCCCTGCTCAGTGGTTAGTCAATGGCTTTTTGATACTCTCTATGGGAACGCTGCACTGGTGAAAAAATACCACCTGGCAGGATAAAAATCTTACTGATGCCCTGATCCAGAGTAATTGAAATGAATCGTAAAGAAAAGGCTACAGAATGATGATTTTTCAAAGTTTTAATTGGATTTGGATGCAGGTCTAAAGGGATCACTTTTGTGGGAGAAGTTTTACCTGCTGTGTTTTGTTTGTTTGTTTGTTTGTTTTTTTCCCCTGTCTCTGACCTGCTGAGTCCGATAGTGGAATTTTGAACACAGCCTGGATGCCATCTCCTGTGTTAGACAGAAAATATTTCAATGTCTGCCCACATAAAATCTGCACTGGTGAGTATCACACACATAAACAGATGCACAGGACGCACTGAAAAACATCACCAGGGTTATAAAATCTAATAAAGACCTTAATAAAAGGTAAAACAAAGGCAGTGTAATTCCATGTCACTGTTGGTATACTCAAGGGCATTTTTCTGACTTCTTCACAGTAGGGATTTTGTCTTAACAATGTCCTCTTAATGCATTTATAAAATCACCCAGGTTTTTTTAGTAGCAAATTAAACAAAAACTAAATTTTGTTGCTCAGCATTGTATTCATGGTCAGTTTGATCATTAACGGGGGTGAAGCTCCTCTGGTTTTCCTGGGATGTGAGCTCTCTTCCATCATCCTAAAAGACAGCATCATGTGTTTTTTCATTTCTTTTGCTTCCAGTCATGTTATGAACATTTTCCTAGTGAAGGCACTTGGTTTGTTCAGCTGAGGAAAACAGACTGAGGGGAGACCTCATCATTCTTCAACATCTTCCTGAGGGGAAGAGGAGGAGCAGCTCTGAGCTCTGCTCTCTGTGACCAGGGACAGGACCCAGGGAACGGCTGGAGCTGGGTCAGGGAGGGTCAGACTGGATATCAGGGAACGGTTCTTCCCCCAGAGGGTGCTGGCACTGCCCAGGCTCCCCAGGGAATGGGCACGGCCCCGGGGCTGCCGGAGCTCCAGGGGTGTTTGGGCAGCGCTGCCAGGGATGCACAGGGCGGGATTGTCGGGGTGTCCTGGGCAGAGCCAGGAGCTGGGCTCAGTGATCCTGGTGGATGTTTCCCATCTCAGGATATTCTATGATTCCGGGATTTGGGTCACCAGCCTTTGTGTCCTAGCCATCTCCACCTAATTTTTGTCTTTCGACCTCTACTAGTCTTATTTTCTGGACCCTCAGTCCAGTCACAGGTTACTTCTGAGCCTCAGCTCCTGGTTCATTAGCTGGTGTCCTCTCATCTGGGTTTCCAGTCAAGCTGGGTAAGTGTGCTCCAGAGTGCCATTTCCAAACACTTCTCCTGAGATCTTTGCTTAAACTTGCAGTCTCAGGCAGTATTCTGCTTAGTCTCTCCTGCATCAGTTTCAGTGCAGATAAAATGGTTAAAAAATGACCTGTGAAGCCTAGAAAGAACTGTACAAACACAATACAGGTACAAACTGATATTTTAAAGATTTTTCAACTGGGCAAAATTTTGCCAAAACTTCATGTCCCTCACAGAAGTCTTTATGTTCCATCAAGCCAGCTGTCTCCTGAGAATTTCAGGATATGAATCATAAGGAAGGATTTGGGCACTGCTCAACAAAAGGAAGGAGCACTAAGTTAGCCTGTTTACTTTTCCCAGGGTATGACCACATCTTTTCTCATTGTTCTTTTTTTACAGGAAGAGTGGATTCCCTTGGAATGAAATGAAATTAAACAAATTAAACAAAAACACCCTGTGTTCTGTCTAACCATGGTAACTGGAATGGTAAAACTCACCTGCAACAGAGTTTGGCAAAGTCATAAGGAGGGAAAACAGACCTGGAATGTTTAATATTGACTAGAAATTAGGCAGCACTATCAGTTCCACCTCTAAAGTCACGAGGTCTCCATGACAGCAGAAAGAAGAGAAATGGAAAGGAGAAATACAAAAAAACAACAACAACAACAACAACAACAACAACAAAAACCCCAAAAAAAAACCAGTACAAAAATGAGATGTTTAGTGGCTTAGAAAAATAAGAATAAGGTCCCTACTTGGGCAATTTGGGATTCTGGTGAAAAATTTTCCGGGTTCTTCTTTCTTTTGCTGGTTGTATTACAGAGTTGAGAGATATATTAGATTTTTTCATGCAAAACATTATGCTGCTGATCAATTGTAATTTAATTTATTTTTGTTATACTCTGCCCAAAATTTGTTAGGGCATTCTCCTGCCTCGGTATCATTGTTGGAAAAAGTATTGTTGAGCAATTTTCTAACAATACTAATTTGCTATATTATAGGAATTTCTCTTATAATCATTACTACTATATCCAGGCCATGAAATGTACCTGGTTGTGTGAGGGTATCAGTTTTGAAGGCTGGGACCTTGCTGTGCACTACCAGGGCACATTGAGCACACAGATGGGTGGTGGACAAGTGGCTTGTCGCGGACTCGCTTTACATTATCAAGAGGGCGTTAAAAAAGGGACGAGAAAGTAGAGGACCCGCGTGTCCGTTTTCTACAGTGCCTGAATTGCCCCCAACGCCGGCGCGGCCCGGCGGGATTTTCCGCGGCGCTTCCAGGGCCGTGCACGCCGGCTGTGGGGTCAGCGGCTCCGCGGGCGGTCAGATTTCGAGCAGGCGCCGACAGGCATCGGCAGATTTGCCTCTGTCTCTCTGTCTCTCTCTGTCTCTCTCTCTCTCTGTCTGTCTCTCTCTGTCTGTCTCTCTCTGTCTGTCTCT
>QUSF01000274.1:14892-34397 GCA_003676055.1 Chloebia gouldiae
CTTCCCTTCCCTTCCCTTCCCTTCCCTTCCCTTCCCTTCCCTTCCCTTCCCTTCCCTTCCCCACAAAATCATTTTATAGAAGTGTTAAATACAGATAATTTGGGCAAAACCTGCTCGTTTTTGGGTCATGTGAAGCTGTGGCAGCCCCAGGTCATAGGTGGAGACTTTCCACCTAAATAACTTATTTATTTAAGAGCTTTTGTGACAGCCCCAGCAGTGAATTTTTACACCTTTTTTTTTTTTTTCACCTCCCCCAGATGCCATGGGAGAATCCTGGAAAGGGATTTTGCAAGACGCAAACCCCACCAGATCCTTTTGGCCATGTGCCTATATAATATAATCAATATAATCTACGTCAAATTAGTCTCAATAATGTGAGGCAATCCCAGCTCTATGCAAATACAAATGAGTTAAAGCCAGGTCTAATTTGAACAGCTCAAAAATAAATTCTGTGTAGGAAATTTGACTTTTTGGGGTGTTTTTTTAATATCATCATTGAGGTTTTAGAGTGATCCTCCCATTGGAGCAGAGGAAGGGAGGATCTTATGGTTGAAATTTGAGTTGTGGCAGCAAAATCCCAGAACTCAGTCCAGGAAAGTCCCCTCAGATCTTAGGAAAAAAACCTTAAAGTGAGGCTTTATTGGCAGTTTTATAGAAACAGCGAAATGGTTGAGCAAATCCTGAGTGATTTATTCCTCCTTGCACCATTTCCTTGCTGTTTGAATTAAAGAACAATTCTCTTGCTGCCCCATTAATAAATAATGGTAGGAACACTGAAGTGGCTGAATTATCAGGGAGAAAGGTCCTGATTAGAATATCCATGAGCAGAAATTGGGTTTTTATGGTGGCCCCACTGTGCTAAATCTGTAGCTGCATTAATCCCTTCCACCCTTTGGAGCCACTAAATTGAGTTACCTGGAGCATCTGTTGAGTAAACTGCAAAACCTGGAGGGTTTGGCAATTATTGTTATTTATTTGGGGTGGTTTTAGCTGTTTCTTTGTGCGACTCCTAAGCAAATCCAGCATTTAAATACAGACTGCTGGGAATTGGAATGTGGGAAAATTGCCTTTTTAACTCAAATTCCTCCCCCCTCCGTCTGCTCCGATGCCAGGAGATTTGCAAGTTTTGTGTTGATCTGAGAGATGAGAGATTTAAAATGGGGGAAAAAAAAACATTTCCATGATCTGCCTGCTCAGATCAATGCTGACAGCTAGGCTTCCAGGGGATGAGTTAATGCATTCCTCCACCTGCTCACCCACATAGGGGCTTGACCCCACAAAATCTGTGAGAAAACCTCTTTAAAATCATTCCTAACTCTTGGGAAAATGTGGATTTTAGTGCTTTTGGTGGGAGAACGCAGCTGAGGATGGAGGGGTGATGGCTGGGCTGGAAGGGCTGAAATCCCTCTGGAATCCTTCTGGATTTCTCAGGATCATGGAATAGGTCAGTGTCTTAGTTTGGAAAGACAGGTGTCTGCTAAGGAAGGCAGGAGCATCCCCTGAAGTGGAAAAATGTAGACCCCAAATTGTTATAAATTTGAAATTAAGGTGGGCTCTCAGGCAAAAATATGGGAGCAAGAATGACAGTTCTTTATTAGGGAAGAAAATACAAATAAAATAAACAATGCAGTGAACCAAAACAGCACTGTCAGTGTCAGAACACAACCTGACACCCTGTTGGACAGGGGGTTGGCAGCAGTTTAATTGGGAATTGTGGCTGCAGCCCCTGGAGGGGCAGCTGTGGTTCTGCTGGAGCAGTGATCCTGTAGGAAAGGGCGCAGCCTTCCTGCAGTGGGAGAGGCAGCTGTTCCTGTGGGAAATCCAGTGCAGGAAAAGCCGTGCTGGTGTCTCAAAAAAAACAGATTATATCCAGGTAGGAATGTTCGGCTGCTCCCTCTGGGCGGAGCATCCCACAATGGGATGTTACAGCTCTTATCAGTCACCAGTGACATTCAATGGCCCGTTATCAGCAGGAGTCACCCCTGAGGGAGGATTGGTTGTGGAAGAGATAAGGAAAAACTGCCCAATTAACAGCAGATAACTGCCATGGAGATGGGAAATGAATACATCTTGCATTTTTAATCTAGGACCTCAGGCTGGAAAGGAGCCCAAGGTGCCACTGCTCCTGCCCAGGATCCCTTGGTGCCCCAGCACCAAGAGCTGACAGCAGAGCACAGCTGGAGGTAGAAAATGTATCAATACATATCAAATATATCAATGTATAAAAATATATCAATGTATAAAACTATATCAAAATATATAAAATATATCTATACATATAAAATATATCAATATATATAAAAATATCAATGCATAAAAATATATGATTGTATTAAAATATATCAATATATATAAAATATATAAAATCAATATATAAAATATATCAATATATAAAATCTTTAAATATCTAAAATATTTAAATATATAAATATATAAATATTAAAACATATTAATATATATAAAATACGGAAATATAGTCAAAATATATAAATATAAAATATATAAATATCTAAAATTATATAAATAGGTAATGTGTAAAATTATATATAAGATATATAAATGTATTAAAAATATAAATAGATACTATATAAAATATATAAAATATATTAATATGACACATTTTATATAATTGATAAATATATAATGTATAATATAGTTTATACATTATATATAATATACAGTATGTATATTATACATTTTGTATTATAAATATACATATATTATAAAGTATAATATATGTCTTATATGTTATATAATATAGAATATCTATTATACATTATATTTTATGTACATTATATATATTATACATATATTATAATGTTTAATATATAGTATATATCAATATACATAAACTATATGCATATATAATTAAAAATATATAAAATACATACATGTATTAAAATACATATATATTATATAAACTAGACAAAATATATGACTGTTATATATTTTATAAAATAGATAAATATAATAAATATAATATAGAAAAATACATACTATATAAAATATATATAAATATACAAAAATATATTAAGATCTATAAATTCCAATTTTGTTTGTGTGTTATTTGAAAAGTGCTTAAAACTGGAGGATTAGGTTCTGTAAATAGACCCTCTGCTCTAAATTTGTTGTTATTTATGGACCATTCAGGGCTTTAATTGCTGCTTTTATTCCCTTACCCCCCTGATGTTTTCCCCCTCCTTATCCTCAGGAGGGTTTGTTTTTCCTGGCACTTCTCCCCACCCCACCAGGGCGGGTTATTTAAAGCGGGGCCGTTTATTTAAACCCCAAACACCCCAGAACCAGGAGGGCTTCTGGAAGTTATTTAAGGTGTTTACTCAGCAAAAAACATGCCAGGAGCTCACCTGGCCGGGGCAGGTGACCAAAAATCCTGAATTTGCTGCACGTAGTCCCAGGGCAGCACCTCGGGGGCTCTCTGAGGGAGCCAGCCTGGGTTTGGGACAGGGACAGGATAAGGGCAGGGATAAGGGACAGGGACAGTGATAGGGGGAGGGAGAGTATCAGTGATAAGGGACAGGGATAAGGGACAGGGAAAGGGGCAGGGACAAGGGACAGGGACAAGGGCAGAGGCAAGGATAGGGGCAGGGAAAGGGACAAGAAAAGGGACGGGGACAGTGATACGGACAGGGACAGGAAAAGGGGCAGGCACAGGGATGGGGATGGGGCAGGGACAGAGACCGGGATAGGGACAGGGAAAAGAGTAGGGACAGGGACAGGGATAGGGACAGGGACTGGGAAAGGGACAGGGAAAAGAGTAGGGACTGGGAAAGGGACAGGGAAAAGAGTAGGGACAGGGACAGGGATGGGGGCAGGGACAGGGGCAGAGACAGGGATGGGGCAGGGATAAGGGACAGGGACAGGAAAAGGGACAGGGTTGGGGCAGAGACAGGGACAGGGATAGGGATAAGGGAGAGAGACAGGACAAGGAGCAGGGACAGGGATAGGGGAAGGGACAGGGGCAGGGACAGGGATGGGGCAGAGATAGAGACAGGGATGGGGATGGGGCAGGGACAGGAGCAGGGATAGGGACAGGGACAGGGAAAGGAGTAGGGACAGGGATGGGTGCAATGATGGGGACAGAGACAGGGACAGGGATGGGGCAGGGATAAGGGACAGGGACAGGGAAAAGAGGCAAAGACAGGAAAAGGGACAGGAAAAGGGGCAGGGACAGGGACAGAGTTGGTGCTGAAATGATGCCACAAAATCAGATGAACTTTCCCACGTCAGCCCCTATTATTATCACTGCTTTAACTGAAGGGATAGGACCACAGTCAGGCTAAAAATGATTTTTTGCTCAGATAAACATCAGTCTCAAGGGCTGTGAGGTTTAAGAGAGCAAGTAGTGGCCATAGCTCAAAGCAGTCACAAGTTCCTCATTACAAGACAATATAGAACTTTCTAATCCAATGGACAGTTGCCACAAAGTTTATTTTGCTTTTCTGACCTATCACCTTTACTTATTCTACTGCACTGAGGATACATTTATCTAATGGGCTACTGTCACACCTACACACAAATGCTTCTATTATAATTTCTAAACTCTTTGTTTATTCCATACAACCACACTCCTACATTATAAACCTCACACCATTTTACCAATGCAGTTTCTCATTTACTTAAGGCATATTCCTACTTATAACTATAAGTTTATTATTTTCCTGCTTAATGTCTGTGTACTTTATTTTTACATCAATCCAAGCTTCTTCCAAAGCTGCAGATCGAATCTTTCAGTGTCTGTGGAAGTTTTTGTATTTCCCTTTCCCCCAAGACCCCAGCTGAAACAGCCTGAGAGCTCCACATCAGGTGCAGGAGGCTGAAAGCAGCACATCAGGCTGAGTCTTTCCTCCTATTAAGAGATTTTGTGTAACTAAATGCCCATAAAACACAGCCTGAAGTGGGTTAGGGTTGGAAAAGCCCCAAGGCAAAACCTCTGGGTGCTCTCTCAGGGCCCCATTCCATGGATTTGGGACAGAGACAGGGACAGGGCTGAAATGATGCCACAAAATCCAGATGAGCTCCTCCACATCAGCCCCCAGCTGAAACAGCCTGAGAGCTCCACATCAGGTGCAGGAGGCTGAGCCTTTCTTTTTATTAAGGGATTTCATGTAATTAAGTGTTCATAAAACCGTGCCTGAAGTGGCTGTGGGACAGGGAAGGTTTGCACTGAGCCTTGGGCTGCAGGGCTGCTCTCTCCTGCTGCTTTTCCTCTGGAAAATTCCCAAGGCAGAACCTCTGGGTCCTCTGTCAGGGCTCCATCCCTAGGTTTGGGGCAGGGATAGGGGCAGGGTTGGTGCTGAAATGATGCCACAAAATGCAGATGAGCTCCCCCACATCAGCCCCCAGCTGAAACAGCCTGAGAGCTCCACATCAGGTGCAGGAGGCTGATCCTTTCCTCTTATCAAGAGGTTTTGTTTAATTAAGTGTCCATAAAGCACAGCCTGAAGTGGGTTAGGGTTAGAAAAGGGTTAGGGTTGGAAAAGCCCCAAGGCAAAACCTCTGGGTGCTCTCTGAGGCCCCATCCCTGGGTTTGGGGCAGGGACAGGGATGGTGCTGAAATGATGCCACAAAATGCAGATGAGCTCCCCCACATCAGCCCCCAGCTGAAACAGCCTGAGAGCTCCACATCAGGTGCAGGAGGCTGAGCCTTTCCTCTTATTAAGAGATTCTGTGTAATTAATTCTCCATAAAACACAGCCTGAAGTGGCTGTGGGACAAAGGGATCTTTGCACTGAGCCCTGGGCTGCTCTCTCCTGCTGGTTTTCCTCTGGAAAAGGCAAGATTTTTTTTTCTTTTACTCTTACAAAACCCAGCCAAAAAGATAAAAAAAAAAAAAGCAACAAGAAAAAAGTGCTAAGAAGTTAAATAGGGACAGCAGCACCCCACCAGTGGCTGCACTATTTCTTGCAACGTGTTATTTTCCTGTCTGATTTGTCAGAGAGTTTCCTGTTCAATACAGAAACATCAAATTTGAGTCTGGCTTCTGCCTCCCTTCCCAGGAGAGACAATGGGGAAATATCCAGCAGAGCCTCCACCAACCCTCACAGCCCCACTTCCCTCCACAGAAAAATTCCTTAAACATCAGGAAGAATCAGCCTCATCCTTACAGAGATGACGGGAATAAAATAAAAGACATAAAAATGTCCAGGTTTCCCTGAAGGTTGACAAGAGCCAGAGCAGGACTCAGGGATTCCCCCAAGGCAGCACAATTGTCTTGTTCTCACTTGTAAAAGTTCAAAAGGACACTAAAAATTAGATCGCTTTTCTGTCTGTGCTGACAGGAAACATTGGAGCCCAGATGACCAACGCTGGGAAAGTTCATCCCAGGAAATGAAGTCAAGACTCTCAGCGTTTCACTTTTCCCATTGAAACAGCCACAGCAAATATTTAACGGTGTTTCTTTGGGGAGTTTTCTCTCAGAGAAGAGCAGCATCTCTGGAACTGGGGCCAGGGAGGGCTGGGACCAAGCAGGATGGCAGCAGTGTCTGAGGAGGAAGGTTTTTAAATCCCAAATCCTTTGGGACAGGGATTATCCAGTAAAAGCTCAAACACACGAGCAGCACACAAAGGACTTTGCAAACAGACTGGAGTGGATTCGTACTGTTCCCATGGCCACAACAGACTCAGACCCCGAATTTTGCCCAAGGTTCAAGCGAGATTTTTCTATAATTTTTCTATAAATATGCATTTTTCCCACTCTAACACCGCCCTCTGCTGCAAGCCGGGCTCGATGCTCAGGAACAGATTCCTGAGCGTTGCCCGTGGCAACGCAGTTGTTGAAGGCGATAAAAATTCTGATGTCTCGGTGGTTTTGAAAATGCCAGAGCATCAAAATGCAAATGATGCAGCCTCCTGCAAAGGGCATCTGAGGTAAGGGATATGTTTAGCTCCGGGAGGAGCAGAATGGTGAGAACTGAGCACAGTTCCCTGTGACACCTCGGGCATCTGCTGTGTTGTCACCTCCTGCCCACTCCTGCAACACTTGGGAGCTCATTTCTTCCAGAACCAGGGCAAAATCAGCCCAAACCGATATTTTTAATTCCTCTTTTCCCTAGAGCTGAGTGCTGCTCCTGCTCAGGAAAAGGCTGTTTATAATCAGATGTAATTGCCCCAACCTGGCAAGGGAGAAGGAAAGCTGAGCCAGCTGCTGGAATTTGCATTTACCCCTTGCCGCTCTCTCCTCCAGGCTGGAGCTGCTCAGGCTTGGCCGAAGAATTTCACAACCAGCTGCAAAAAATTCCTCCTGCCCACAGCAAAAATCCTGATTTCACCCTGCCAGCCTGGGGCTCCCAGCGAGCTCTGCCCACACTTGAGCCACAGGGAAGCATTTTTATTGGGAACAGACATTTCCAAACCCTGATTAATGCAGGAACAGTGAGAATTTAACTTGCCATTCCCTGGGTAGACCTGGTGTCCCTGGGGTGGCCTCTCCATCTCAGCACAAGGCCTTGAAAATTCATGGAATTGAGCCTTTCAAATTCCTGGGGGAAATCATTGATTTCTCCTTGTCTGGTTTGCCTCAAAATGGATTTAAAGGAAAACACCTGGGCTGGGATAGCATTAGGAATTTTGTGTTTTATTAGGGATGCGATAAACACAGAGTGAGCTCCACAAAGAGTGGGAGCAGGCCCTGGGATTTCCATTTTTCTGTTGATCTCCCAAAAATGAGCTCTAATGAACTCTGGAGCTGCTGCTGTGCTTTCCCTCAGGTATTCCAGGAGGTGCTGGATAAATCCAGATCCTTCTCTGGGATGGTGAATTTGGGGAAACCTCAGCAGCAGCCAAGCTGTGGCTGCAGAAATGAAGACGAGCCCTCCCAGCCAGAGAGCAGAGTCAATAAATTCACAGCAAATCCAAAATTCTCTCCTAGGAAAGGAACTAAGGAACATTTCAGCTCCAGGGTATCCAGACACAACAGATCCAGAGATTAAAAGTCATCACAGCAGGCAGGGGTTGAAATGTCACCAGAGTAAAGTGGCCTGGTCAGGAAAATATTCCACATTTTCTTTCTGGAATATTCCACACGTTTCTGTTGTTCCCATTTCCTGGCAAGGACTGGAATTCCTCAGAGACTGGAACTCAGCTCAGAGTTCCTGCTGCCCCATGGCAGAGCAACACTTCAATATCCAGGGCTATCCATCCCACAGAAATATTGGAAAATCAGGAATCAGCTAGTTCAATTCTGAAGTTCCCTCTGAAATTACCCTTTTGAGAAAAGAGCCAAGTGGTCTTTAAAATGAACAGATTGTTTCGTGAAAGTCTCATTTTGGTTTATATCCCAACAGGAAAAACAGAAGCCCAGCACTTGGGCAACATTTATTCCTTGGAATTTATCCCTCAGCAGGACCTGGGGGGCTGGGGGCAAATACCTTTGTGTGTTAAAGGAGGAGAACAATTTTGCAAAGATAAAATTCAGTCATTTATCAGTTAAGCTTCCCAGCACCCTGGAACAAAGCAGGTTCTCACCAGGCTCTGGAATCCCACAGAGGAGGACAGGACAGAGGGGAAAACCAGGAGCAACCCACAGATGTCACCTGGTTTGACTTTACAGGAGATGAGCTGGGGTTGTGTTTAATCAGACTCGAGTACAAAGCAAAGATTAGGAGCAATGGCATCAGAAAGTGCCTCTGATCTGATTACAGAGCACGGGAAAGAGGGAATTTTGGGACAAAGCTCAGTGGGGAGAAGGAGATTTCTTTTTAGCAGCAATTTTTGGTTATGTGACAGGACAGGAATGGCCATTATTGTTTCTTCTCAAGACAGGGATTTGGGATGTGGCAGCATGAAAAGGAGGACATGAGGATGGGGAAGGTTCTGGAGGAGAAGGTGAGCAAGGAGAGGCTGAGGGTGCTTGGAATGTTCAGCTGGAGCAGAGGAGGCTGAGGGGAGACTCATCAGAGTCACAGTCACAACTTTTTGTGAGGGTGTTCTGGTTTGAAAACAAAATCAGTGAGACAGTTCAAGTCAGAAATACAATTTATTTGGAAAAGTGAAAAAGAAAACAAAATACATGTAATAATACAAAAGAAAAACCACTGACAGAGTAAGACTACAACCTGACACCCTGTTGGTCAGGGTGTTGGTAGCAGTCCAAATTAGAATTGTTGCAGCCCTCCTGGAAATCCAGCAGAAAAGCCTTAGTCTGGTGTCACGAAAATCCAGGTTATATCCAGGTAGGAATGCTTGGTTCTCAATGGGAGGTTCTAGTTCTTATCAGTCACTCGGTGGCATTCCATGGCCTGTTATCAGCAGATGTCTCCCCTGAGGG
Source organism: Chloebia gouldiae (assembly GCA_003676055.1). Classification (NCBI taxonomy): domain Eukaryota; kingdom Metazoa; phylum Chordata; class Aves; order Passeriformes; family Passeridae; genus Chloebia; species Chloebia gouldiae. The sequence goes on from QUSF01000274.1 coordinate 24,179, forward strand.
AGGATTGGTTGTGAAAGAGATAAGGAAAAACTGCCCAATTAACAGAAGACAACTGCCATAGAGATGGGAAATTGATACATCTTGCTTTTCAGTCTGGGACAGAGGGGAAGAGCAGGGGCGGGGACTGGGCAAGGACAGCAGCCAGGGAACAGCTGGAGCTGGGCCAGGGCAGGGCAGGCTGGAGCTCAGGGAAAGGTTCTTCCCCCAGAGGTGCTGGCACTGCCCAGGCTGCCCAGGGAATGGGCACGGCCCCGAGGCTGCCAGAGCCCCAAGGATGCCCAGGGTGGGGCTGGTGGGGGTCTGGGCAGGGACAGGGTTGGACTGAATGATCCTTGTGGGTCCCTCCCAACTCAGCTTTCTCTGTGATTCTGTGACCTACCCAATGTCAGTTATTGAATCCCAGAATGGTTTGGGTGGAAAGGGACCTTAGAGCCCACCCAGTGCCACCCCTGCCATGGCACAGACACCTTCTACTCTCCAAAGGTGCTCCAAGCCCCATCCAGCCTGGATTTGAGCACTTTCAGGGATTTTCTCTCATCAAAGAGAGCAAAAATGTCCAAAGCTGCACAGCAGAGAAAACGCCCAGCTCTGTCTGAGCCCAGCCCAACCCGAAGTTTGTCCGAGCAGCTGAGCAGATCAGCACCCATTCCTGGTGACAGACACAACCCAGCAGCCATGATGTCCCCACTGCTGGGGGTGACCCCACACCCGCAGGGACCACCCCAGCAAGGTGGAGATGCCAGTGTCACACCATTGACATCAACTGCACAGCCCAGCTCGCGGAATCCTGGAATCCTGGAATCATAGAATCATGGAATTATGGAATCATGGAATCCTGGAACCATGGAACCACTGAAGCATGGAATCCTGGAATCACAGAATCATGGAATTTTGGAATCATGGAATCACAAAATCACAGAATCATGGAATCCTGGAACCATGGAACCACTGAAGCATGGAATCCTGGAATCCTGGAATCACAGAATCATGGAATTTTGGAATCATGGAACCATTCAGGTTGGAAAAGACCTCTGAGGTCACCAATTCTACCTCTCCTTCTATCACAAAGCCACCTGCCATGTCTCTAAATTCATCCTGCTGTATCCATGGAGCCTCTTTTCTCCAGGACCTTCCTCAGGCCTGGGAACCTTCAGCAGCTGCTTGAGGTTCACATTTAACTTTGCATATGGATATTCAAAGTTTGCTTCTCTGCTTTCAGCAAAAAAAAAAAAAAAATCTTGGACCTATTTTGGAGTCAAACAAGCCAAAAAGGATAGCAAGGAAGGAGAGCAAACACCACAGCAGAGTCCAGCATCCCAGGAAGGGCCCAGCTGATTTCCTACATGTGGGAATCCCAACCGTAAACAGGCAGAGGAATCTCGTCCTCACAGCCAGTCAGAATCCTCTCTGATACGGGATTACCGGGATGAAGCAGTGCAGGGAATTCCCAGGATCAAGGTTTCAATAATTCCATGACAGTTTCATTTTCAAGACAGTTTTAACAAGCAGGAGGCAATAAATGCAATTAAAAAGTGTTAATGAATAACTGAAGTCACATCTTAGGACAGACATGAGTCAAAACAGGTAAAAGTCTCAGGCTTGATTAACTTTGAGTGTTTCATACACAAATAACTTCTTAGTTTTTCTTGTGATATTTGCATTTGAGGGAATATCAAGAGTAAATTACCTGACAGAGTTCTGCGAGATTTAAACATTAAAAACTAAAATTAAAAGAGAGCAATTAATAGATCAGGACAGATTATTAGAAGTATTTAGCATTCCATCAGCTGTCAAAGAGTCTTTAACACAGCAGAAAACAGAATGGTTTTTGTTTTGTTTGTACCGTTCAAAAACTTCCCTCTTATTTTCTTTTTCTTTTCACAAGACTTAAAATCTGAATCAGAGTCAAGTTTATGTTTTTTTTCCCCTTGGACCCTCATGAAAAGCATCTGCACCACAATCTAAATTCAAAATTTCCTCTTTCCCCTTCTTTTGAGGAAGAGAAGGGGTTTGGCAAAACAAACAATAATTAAAGCTGTGCTGCACCTCCTCCTGCCTTGTTTATCAGAGCATTTCTCAGGGAGAAATTCTGTTTATTAGATGTTCCCCCCAAAGGAAAGATTCCAACACATTCGTTCCTCACAAAGGTGAAATCCTGGTTATGCTTCACCCACTAGGAGATTCCCTTCTCACTCCACATCAACTTTTTGCAGGCATTTTGTAGAAATAATCTCACTGAATTCCAGTGTTTAGTCTGGAACAGGGAAAAAATATTTTCCTCCCCAGCCCCTCTCCTTTAACATGAAGTGTTTTCTCTTGGAATAACCAACCTATTTTGGGGAAGGGAGAGACAGAACATATTTGGGCTGGAATTTTATCTTCAACTCCCTATTTAAATTGGCCAAAAAAATGCCTCGAAGTCCAAACAAGTTTTTAAAAAAAGGAGGGGGGTAGAGAGCCCTGATAGCTGCCTGAGCCTCCAGCACAGCAAGGTTTCAGATTCTTGTGGCCTGAAAGCTGTTCAAAGATGAAGATTCCGGATGGGTTTTACGATGTGAGGCGGCCCATAAATTTCATAAATTTGTGGTGGCTCTGCAAGTGCTCCAGGAACTTCTGGAGACTGAATGGGAACAGAAGAGTGAGAAATTCCCTGTTTATTGTCAGGAAGTGGATGCAGGGATAGCTCAGCATCAGTGACACATCTGTTGGGGGATGGAATAAGCAGAGGATCCTTTTCCAGTAGAACAGACTGGAATGGTTTGGGTTGGGAGGGATCCTAAATCCATCCAGTGCCACCCCAGGGACCCCTCCCACTGTCCCAGGAGCTCCCAGCCCCAGTGTCCAGCCTGGCCTTGGGCACTGCCAGGGATCCAGGGGCAGCCACAGCTGCTCTGGGAATTCCAGCCCAGCCCCTCCCCACCCTGCCAGGGAACAATTCCCAATTCCCAATCTCCCATCCAGCCCTGCCCTCTGGCAGTGGGAGCCATTCCCTGGCTCCTGTCCCTCCAGGCCTTGTCCCCAGTCCCTCTGCAGCTCTCCTGGAGCCCCTTCAGGCCCTGCAGGGGCTCTGAGCTCTGCCTGGAGCTTTTCCTCTCCAGGGAGCACCCCCAGCTCTCCCAGCCTGGCTCCAGGGCGGCTCCAGCCCTGCAGCAGCTCTGTGGATCCCTCTGGGCTCTCTCCAGCAGCTCCTCATCCTTTGAATGTTGGAGCCCATTTCTGCAGGTGGGAAATCACCTGAGCAGAGCAAATATCCTCAGGTGAAGGAATCAGGCATCACTTTTGGGACATCACTTGTAACAATGGCCCCAGGAAATTCCCTGCTGTAAAAATCCTTATCAATAATAATGAAAATCAAAGGAAAGCTGCTGGGTTCTACAGAGACATTGGAATTTTATGGACAGGGAAGGGAAAACACTTCTGGAAGCAGCTGGGGCAGGAGTCACCAGGGCAGGGTTGCCTCATTCTTGTGCTCAGCACTGCAGCTGAAATAGGATTTTGCTCTGGGCTGCAGCCAGATTTCATCAGTTTGTGTTTGGGGTTTTGCACAACTTGAGCCCGCTGTGCTCCGAGGGCTGTGCCAAGATTCCCAGGAGCAGCCTTTGCCGGGTTTATGGGACCCACAGAACCTCACAAAGGTTTATGGAGCTGCTGGCAGGGATAAGATCTGCTCAGCAGCACACAGGGCAAAACCCCAAACCCATTAACTGGGAAGAAATGTGTGACAGCACTGAAACACCGATGGGCCCAGCAGGGAGAGGCTCCCCCTGGCCTGGTGGGTGTGGAGCAAATCCCTGGAGAAATGGGGCAAGCCCCTATGGCAGGGATGTGCCCAGCAGTGCCCGGGACTCCTGGGGTGTTGTGGCACCCCTGTCCTGGTGCAGGGCTCTGTCCTGGGCTGTCCTGGCACCACTGGGTGTCCTGGCTCTCTTGTTCCCATGCAGAGCTCTGCTCTGGGCTCTGCAGGGGTTTTGGGCCAGCTGGGGTGAGGATAATCTCACCCATGGGAATATTTGAGGATAACCCCATTCCGCTCTCCCATGGGGATGTTGGGAGGTTTGTGCTCTCCTGCTCCCTGAGGAAAGCTCCCTCCAGGGCTGAACGAACCAAAATCCTTGAGGGAAAGAGCTCTGGGGCCTGGATGCGGGGGAAAAAGGGAAATCCCAAGCTGCTGGGAATTTTTTCTCCCCCATCTGTGGGTTTAGCAGCCCCTGGCCAGGCTGGTGCAGCCCCTTTGCTGCGGCAGGAGCTGTGGGGACAGCAGTGAGGAAATCACTCAGAAAATCATGGAATGTCCCCAAGGATCATTAATCCTAGCTCCTGGCCCTGCCGAAACACCCCAACAATCCCACCCTGTCACTGGGAGTGTTATCTGTGGCTCTGGCAGCCTCGGGGCCGTGCCCATTCCCTGGGAGCTGTTCCAGTGCCCAGCACCAAAGTCCAGCTCATTTTCACCTCCTGCACTTTCCCTGGCCCTGCCTGACTCCAGCCCAGGGATTCTCCACTTTTAATCACAACCCAAGTGTGGAAATTCCCTGTGGCTTCTTCCATGAGAGTTCTCAGCCCTCTCCAGTTTCAGCTGCTGTAAAAATCCCAGAGCAGCTCATCTGTGCTCATATGTCCATACATCTGGCTGAGGTGGGAAAGCACATAGATTTTAGGAAACTTTATAAATTATACCACTTAATATTCAGTTTTATAATGCCATTAATTGATTTTATCAGATAATAATTTCTGAAATATTAGTCCAGCTTTCAAATGGTTCAGGTTCCTTATTTCCACCAAAACAGGGCCCCAATTATCCCAGAACTCTACAAAGGGACAAAACCTGGCTGAGCGCTCCAGCTTCATTTCACTTTCCTTCTTTTCACTTCTGCAGCCAAAAATCTTCTGCAGGTTCATGTCTGCAGCCAAATCCATCCTCACCGTTGTCCCAAAATCCCAGGGAACAGCCAGCTTGCAGAAAACCCCATTGGTGTTAGGGAAATCAGGGATGGCCCAGGATGTGGGATTGGGGATGGAACCTCCCCACAGATTGAGATCACTGCCAAAGCTGTCCCAGAGCCCAGGGCACCTCTGCCCACACAAATCCTCAGGAATTGCACTGATCGTCCTGTGCCCGTGGGAGCCTCAGGCTGTGCTTCCTCCTCCTGGAGATGAGAACACCTAATCCATGCATTGGGAAAGGCTGGTGCTGGTACATTCAGATCCCACAAATCCTGGCTGTTGGACAGCTCCAGGGTGGATATGGGTCGGACCAACATTTCACCTGCAATTCTCCTCTCTCCCACCATGCCAGAGTGCCCAAGAAGACCCCTAGAATGCAGCCCTGGGAATGCCCCATTCCCACTGCCACTGCTGCATGGAAATCCCTTCAGCTCTTCAGGATAAACAGGTATTTTTATTTTCCAAGAACAGATATTTTTATTATTCCTTGGAACAGGGGAGGCTGAACAAGGCACATACCCAGGAGCTGCAGCACTTTGGATCTCATCCTGCAGGGAATTCACCTTGCATCCATCCATAGATCCATCCATTCATGGATCCATTATCCATCCCTCATCATCCATCCATCCATGGGTCCATTCTTCCCCCAACCCCTATTCATCCATTCACCCATCCCCCATCCATCCATCCATCCATCCATCCATCCATCCATCATCCATCCATCCATCATCCCCCCATCCATCCATCCATCCATCCATCCATCCATCCATCCATCCATCATCCATCCATCCCCCATCCATCATTCTGGGGACAGATTCTCCTCTAATCCCTGACCCAGAGGATGCCAAGGCCTTGGCACAGGTGTCCCAAAGAAGATTTGGGTGCTCCTGAATCCCTGGAAGTGTCCAAGGTCAGGTTGGAGCACCCTGGGATAGTGTGAGGTGTCCCTGGGGGTTGGATTCAGATGATCTTTTAAGTCCCTTCCAACCCAAACCATTCCAAAATTCTGTGATTTTAGTTCAAGCTCCATTAATTTTCCCACCTAAATTCATGTTCATTAAAAATCTATATTTTGTTATGCATTTCCCTTTTTTTGGAAAAAGAAATAGTGCCTTAAAAATATTGGGGGGTTATTTTATGATGCAAAATTTTGATTTTTATTTCATTTTCACATCTATGAATGACACAGGGACCAAAATGTCTTTGCTCCTAAAGCGTTCCTGTCAAAGCTGTAGTGCTGGAATTATTATTTAGTGACTATTTCAGTTTACAGCAGATCAGATATGGTGAGAAATGATGTCATGTGTGTCATTTATGTGTTTTCTGCTATTCCAGGAGAGCAACAAGAAGTCAGACTGAAAAAAAAAGTAAATAAGATAAAAATAAATTTTTAAAAACACACAAAAATAAAAATAAAATAAAATAAAATAATAAAAATAAAAATAAAAATAAAAATAAAAATAAAAATAAAAATAAAAATAAAAATAAAATAATAATAAAAATAAAAATAAAATAATAATAAAAATAAAAATAAACTAAAACTAAAACTAAATTTAAAAACATAACAGTTTATTTTTCATAAATGAAAATTCCCTTTCCCCAAAGACCTGAACATCTCAAAAGAGCAGAACCACCATGGGGGCTGATCTGTGCCATTCCAGCAGTCCACATCAAGAACAGGGATTTCAAACCAAAATCACAACTATACTCCATGGCCCTAAAAGCCTCCTGGCCCCAAAACACGATCCCAGAGCGCAGGGAGGATGCTGAGGATGCAAATCTCAAATATATGAGGAGAAAAAGTGAAGGAAATGGGGCTGGTTTTGTGCCTCCCCTCCCTGGATCTGCACAAAATTGATTTGAGAGGGCCCTCACAAATTTGCAAAGAGTTGAAAACGTTGTTTTGGTGAAAAACGGCCCCGTTCCCCGAGGTCCCACTATTATGTTAAAGCGTAAATAAAAATAGCGGCGTTACCTCACACTGGAGAGCCCTAAAACTGCATCTGGGGAAGGATGAAATCCTCTTCTGTAGCCCTAAAATGATGATTCACAGGGCTCTTTCCACCCTCCGTGGCAGAAAATGGGAACCTGAGCAGGTTTTTTTGTTTAAAAGGTCTCATTAAGCCCAAACCCAAGCTGCTCTGGCCCCATAACGGCCCTAATACATCAATCCTAATAGACCCTCCCCGCCGTGGGGTGCCTTTGGAGGACATCAAAAGGATCCTACTGCTTTCCATCCTTCTTTTCTCCCAGGAACATCATTCCAAGGCCAGGGTTTAGCAGGAATTAAAGCTGAGCTTGCATCCCTTTATCTGCTGGGGACACTCCAAGATGTGCTAATGTCCCGCTGAAGTGACAGCGCTGAAACCGAGGAAAATTAAGGATTTCTTGGCTCATTGCTGCTGCAGGATCAGCTCCACCAGTCCCCATCCTCTGTCCTTAATTAAAAGTTTCTTTCCTTTAATAGAAGCCGCATCAGTGGGGCGTGCTGGGCTGGATTTTGATTTCGGGGTCATTTTGTTGGTTAACGGCACTTTGGAGATCTCTGATGTGGCTTTTCCTGCATATGCAGCCCATAATAATTCATCAAAGGTGTGCTGACACCAATTTATCTGGGACAGTGCTGGTGGCATCTCCATGGCCAGAACTGTAAAGCTCTGCCTGTTACAACTTCACCTAAACGCTGCTGTTCTGCATGAAATTCCAAATGGGAATTCTGTTCGGAAGCGGGGCTGGATTTATTTAAGAAAACAGATGATTACAGAGGATTATCAGCAAATGAGGGGCTGTGAGAGGGGACATTGAGGGGACATTGAGGGGACTTCGTGTGTCCCTGTGTGCAGGGAGATCAGAGCAGGGCCAGGCTCTGCTCCGGGGCCCAGCAATGGCTCCAGAGCCACGGGCAGGGGCTGAGCCCAGGAATTCCCCCTGGAGATGAGGAAAAACTTCTTCCTTGGGCAGTGCCCGAGCCCTGGACAGAGCCGAGAAACGGCTTTTAGGGTTTTTTATTCGGTTTTTGTTGTTTATAATTTTTTTTGTTTGTTTGGTTTGGATTTCTTTTTTAATGTTGGGGGTTTTTGTTTGTGATTTCTTTTGGGGGGAGTGGGGTGGGGCATTCCTTGTTTTGTATTTCTTTGTTGTTGTTTGGTTGGTTGGTTTTTGGGGGGCTTTTTTCAGGTTTGTTTTTGTTATGTTTTTTTGTTTGGTTTTTTGGTTTTTGGTTTAGTTTTGGTTTGATTTTGGTTTTTGTTAACAGGAAGTTTCCTCCCTGGGACATTCCAGAGCCACAAGGACACCCTGCTGTACCCTGAGCTCTGGGATGGCCCTGCTGGAGCAGGGAGTGGCACCAGTGACCCCATGGGGTCCTCCCAGCCTCACCCATTCTGTGATGAAAATCTGAGGAGGGAACAGCAAATTCTCACTGTAATGAGCCTCTGTCTGTGGAAAGACCCATTTAGTGAAAAACCCTTTGGGGAAAAGATGGTCTGGAAAGCAAAACTGGGAATTTTTGGCTTTGTTTCACCCCTGTCTCAACACCACTGAACTGTTTTAAAGGAGCAAGTGCTGAGTGGTGTTTTTGGTCTGGACAGCAGCAAATACAATCCCTGTCTTCAGCAGCAAAGCTTCTGCACGTTTCTCCAGTTGGAAATATTTCGTTTCCCCCTTCCTGGCCTGTCTTCCCACAGCAGCTCCTGCTTGGAATTCCCATTTGTCAATTGTGCCATTCTTGGCTGCAGAATGTCTGAGGTTTCAAGCCAAGGATGGGAAACTTTGGTGGATTGGGGTGTTTGGATGTGAAAACCAGGGGATTTTCACTCTGTCCCACAGCATTCCAGCTCTCCTGAGCAGGATTTATGTTGGAATTAAGCCACCAAATACCAGGATAGCTCCTTTTTTTTTTGCTTTTATTTATATTTTTCTGGCTGTTCCTGCTGCCCACCAGATCCTGCAGGATAAGAGTTGAAGACACAAATGCCTGAGAGCAAATCCAGGGTAATTATACAGCAACTCAGCCCTCACACCACTTGTAAACTTCATGATCTGGTACTTTTATAGTGTATTTATAACCGAGGGAAAATGCCAGACTAGAGAGAAAAACCCAGCAATTCCACACTGGGCAATTATGGGAATGAGGGAAATGAGAGATTTCCAAGAAATGCTTCCTGTTTTCCTCCTAAAGAGATTTCACTGGGGGAGATCCATGTCTTGCCCTCCCTTTGTCAGTTCCATAGAAAGAAAAAGTCATTTTTTGACACGAGGGTGTAAAATAGGAGCTGATGGAGCCTGATCCAGACATCCCTCTTGGAATTCAGCACCTCGCCCATTTTGCTGTGGAATTTCTCCTTTCCAAGACTCCCAAGACATCATTACTGTCCTGGTTTACGGCAAATTTGGGAGAAAACTGCCAAAGGGGTTCCTCTACAAAGCAGATTCAAGTGGCCCCTCCCCCAGCTGGTTCGGGAAAATAATTCCTTGGAGAAAAGTGGAAAAAACTGTTTATTAAACAGGCAAAACATTCACCAGGACAAGAAATGAACAATACTAAACAATAAAACTTCTCCCTGTTCTGAAGAGATGACAAACTCAGAAAGTCCCTCCATGGGCTGCAGCTTGGCTCACTCAGTCCCTTATCAGTCCCTTATCAGTCTCTTATCAGTCCCTCTGGCACTGGAAATGATCCAGTGGACCACAGCTGGAGCTGCCATGTTCTTCTGGGTGTTCGGTCCAGAGCAGGTTTGAACAGTTCCAAGAAAAAGAAAAACCACAGCCCAGGGAACTTCTCTGCCTCGGTGAGCTAAAACTAACTAAAAACAAAGGAGAGCTCTGTCTGTCCATGCTGCAGACAGCACAGTTCGGGAGCGGGAGCGTGGAGGAGTGAGTGCAGTGCCTGAAAACAAACTGCACACTTCTTCCTCCCCACTTAGCTCACAGAACCAGTCATAAAGGTGAAAAACTGATTTCTGGGCTTAACAGACTGTCCTAGATTTCAGGATGTGGCTGGGTGTGTGCTCTGTCCCATCTGTCAGAGCCGGGGCAGGTCTCTGCTGCTCTTTGGGCACTTTTCTTTCTCTCTCCCACAGCCAATCCTCCCTCCAGGAGATCTCTGCTCTTCTTGCCCACTGAGTGTCCCTGCATGGCTGAGAAAATTCCATCATCCATGGGGAGATGCTGCACCCAGGGGAGGAGCCGAGCATTCCTACCTGGATCCAATCTGACCTGGGAACAGCACAGCAGCCTCTGCCCCCTGCATTCCCAGAGGAGCAGCTTTCTTCCC
>QUSF01000274.1:37726-59187 GCA_003676055.1 Chloebia gouldiae
CCCTGAGCTCAGTCCTGCAGCCCCAGCTCCTTCAGGTTCCCACTGCAGCTCCAGAGTGAGGAAAAATCTCTGGGTGAAGGAGTGGAAGAGGTTCCAAACCCAACAGAGCTGAGCAAATGTGGGCCTGGCAGGTCCATCACAAAACCTGAGGTTCCAAAGCCTCTCCTGAAATCCAAAATATTTTCTAATTCAGAAAGGAAGCATAATTCATCCAGAGTTGTGCTGCACACCAGAGCAAAGCCAGAGCTGCCCTGACAACATCTGGCCTCCTGCCACAGCCTCACAAAACCACTGCTGAGGCTTGGAGGTGACTCTGGATGCCTTTTTATTTAGGGGCTGCCCCAGGCCATGCTGTACATTAAGGTTCCATTTACAGACATTTTACAGAGTGTTAATAAATTTACAAAGTGTTAATAAGCAGGGGGGAATTGTTTGTTGGTGTTTCTGATGGAATCCAACCGGGCCAAACCTCCCCATAAAGGATCTCCGAGGCTGTGCCCAGGTGAGCTCATCAACCACGGCCAAAGCAGACACATCTGTGAGGGGGCAGGACATCTTTGAGTCATTAACTCTTTATAACATTGAAAAATGGGGCTTAAATATAAAATTTCTCTACAATATCAGCAGCCTGGTGTTTGAAGATCGACGTTCTCCCACCCAGCACAGCAACAGGGGCTGCAAGAGTCCCTGAGGAGCACTGGGATTGTGGTAGAAGGTGTCCAAGGAAGGGGTTTGAATAAATAAACTTGAATAAATTACTTTATTTAGAGCATGGTCACATTGAGGGCAGTTTCCCACCCCATGGCCCCGTGTCATTGCCCAGGGCAAACAGTTCCAGCATCTCCCTGGCACCTCTCTCATTATTCCAGTCCAAAATTCAAAAAACATCCAAAGAAATTGGAGGTTCATGTGTGACACGCAAGGGCACAGGAGGTGACAGGTCCTGTGCATGAAGGTGACTAAGGGGAGGTGACACTGGTGTTGCAGGACACCTTCTGTCCCTGGAATTTTGGTGGAAGCGATCTGAATAAATAAACTTGAATAAATTCCTTTATTTAGGGCATAGCCCTAAATTTCCCACCCCATGGCCCTGTGTCACTGCCCGGGGCAGGAAGTTCCAGCATTTCCCTGGCATCTCTCCCATTATTCCAGTCCAAAATTCAAAAAACAGCCAAAGAAACCAGATGTTCTTGTGTGGCACTCCAAGGGCGCAGGAGGTGGCCAGGGGCAGGTGACACTAGGCTGCAGGACATGTCCTGCCACATGTCCCAGCAGTGTCCCCAGCTCAGGACAGGTGAAACCATCACAGCTCCAGGGACATCAAGGCTCTCTCACAGGTCAGTAAATGACAGGAAAACCCTTTCCTGCCTTTTCTTCACTCCCTGCCCCCAGGGAAATGAGTTTGTCCCTCTTCATTCCCACTCTGGATTCCAGAGTCCCACTGTCCACAGGTTACAGCTGGGAATTCCTGCACAGGGAGAGAGATGAGGATGATGGGGGGCAGAAAAAAAGAGAAACAGCCCCTCCAAGTTATCCATGGCAGAGCTCTGCTGCTCCATCCTGCCATTCCCACAACTCTGCTTTCCTGAAGCTCTTTTCCTATCAGATAATTCCATTTCCTTCTGACTCCACTCACGTGGAACAGGAGCCCTTCCCTGGGGGAGGCTGCCCTTCCTTCCAGCTTTCCATGAAGTGTGGTTTTCTAATTCTGTGCTCCATGCATCTGGGAAGAATTTGGGTTTTCAGGAATTTTGTCTAGTTCCTTTAACTCTGGGAGATGGATGGTCCTGACTGCCCAACAGAGGCCGACCCATGCCAGAGTCATGGAATGCCTTCCCATAACAGCAAGGCACCCAATGGATTAGAATGATCCCATTGGAATGGGACAGATTTGGGGTTAAATCCACCCTCCAGTGCTGGGCGGGGCTCTGTGGGAAGAGGATTTACAACATTTTCCTGCGTGAAATCCTCATGGATCTGTGCAAGGTGACCAGGCAGAGTTTCTCCATGATGGATGGGGGCCTGGGAATTCTTCAGGAATTTTGCAGCCAGGAGCTGAGGGTGTCCGAAGGGCTGGATGTTGTATTTCTCTCCCACAGGGAGCACGAGCAGGAAGGACCTGCAGCAAACACCACTGCTGGGAGAGAACGGAAAATATTTATCAGGTATCCCATTGGTTTTTCCTGAGACCAAGGCAATCTTATTCCCACCTAGGAATTCTCTCTCGTTTAAAAATCCACCCTGCCCAAGGTTCCTGAGGCCCCTGTCTGGCAGCTGAGAGTGTAATTAATGATTTAAACAGAGCACCGTGGTTAACGAGATTGAAGAACCAGAGTTGGCAGGCTCAGGTCTCCAGCCCTGCCTTGAGAGCATTGATTTTACACAGGAGAGGAGCTGGGAGAGCAGCTCTTCTCCTGCTCCAAGAAAAGGGCTGGATTTCTGCCCCGGGAGCAAGAAAAGGGGTGGATTCTACCCCTAGGAGCAAGAAAAGGGTGGATTTCTGCCTCAGGGATGACAGAGACCAGCAGAGCCCTGGAAATCCAGAGACTGAACTTCCCTGAGCCCAGAGAGGGGTGGAAAGAGTTTTCCACCTGGAGAAAGGTGCAAATCTCCCCCTGAGACTGATGGAAAACCATCAGGGCTGGGAACATCTGCACCCCCAGCAGGGCAGTAACTGCGTCATTCCTTGGGGTGAAATCCATGGAAACCAGGGGAAATTTCCTGGGATTTATGTGGGGCTTGGCTTGCTACCCTCAGGCCTGAGTTCTGCTGGATTGCAGAACTTCCATCATTTTTCCATGGGGAAGGAGGGAGGGAGGGAAGGAAGGAGGGAAGGAAGGAGGGAAGGAAGGAGGGAAGGAAGGAGGGAAGGAAGGAGGGAAGGAAGTTTCACAATTGCAAAAATGAACTTGAAAACACCACGTGCCCCTGGTGAGCCTGCAGAGTGGCTCCTCAGTGTGAATGAGGAATTCCTCATGCACGCATGGAAAAACAGTCCAAAGCCTCTCCTCAGCCTCCATGGCTTCTTAAGGCAATCCCTGGCTCACATGCTGTGCCTGTGCCTGTCCTGCTTGGGAGAGCTGGGGCTGTCACTGACCCCCTGCACAAGCAGAAATCTCCTCCAGGGCCTGGAGTGGTCCTGGTCACCCTGTCAGGTAACTGCATGGCTGTAACAGCTCCACGGCTGTAACTCATTCCAGGGCTGTGATTCCATGGCTGTAACAGCTCCACAACTGTAACCCCATGGCTGTAACTCATTCCAGGGCTGTGATTCCACAGCTGTCACAGCTCCATGGCTGTAACTCCATGGCTGTGATTCCATGGCTGTAAATCCATGGCTGTAACAATTCTTTGGCTGTAACAATTCCTTGGCTATAACGATTCTATGGATGTAACGGCTCCATGGCTGTAACTCAATCTGTGTCTGTAACAATTCCATGCCAGTAACTCATCCCATGGTTGTAACAATTCCTTGCCTGTAACAATTCCACAGCTGTAACAGCTCCACGGCTGTAACAGCTCCATGGCTGTAACTCATTCTGTGGCTGAAACTCCATGGCTGTTACAATTCCTTGGCTGTAACTAGGAGAACAAACCCTAACCCTAATCCTAACCCTGACCCCTAACCCTGCTCCTTCTCCCTGCTTTGATCTCAGAACCAGTCCTAAAGGTGCAGAACTTAATATCCAGCATAAACAGAACAGATGACTGGGGATACAAGCATCGTAAAGGACATACAGCCTACACACCTACACCCTAGCCAATTCCTCGGCTGTAACAATTCCATGGTTGTAACAGCTCCGCGGCTGTAACAACCCCATGGATGGAACTCATTCCACGGCTGTGATTCAATGTTTTTAACTCATTCCACGGCTGTTAACTCCATGGCTGTAACTCATTCCATGGTTGTTATTCCACAGCTGTAACTCCATGGTTGTAACTCATTCCATGGCTGGTTTTCCATGGCTGTAACCCCATGGCTGTAACTCACTTCATGGCTGTGACTCAATGTTTTTAATTCTTTCCATGGCTGTAACTCCATGGCTGTAATTCCACAGCTGTAATTCAATGGTTTTAACTTGTTCCATGGCTGAAATTCCATGCCTGTAACTCATTCCATGGCTGTAACAACTGCATGGCTGTAAATCCATGGTTGTAACTCAGTGAGTTTAGTTCCCTCCATGGCTGTAATTCCAGGCCTGTGACCCCATGGCTGTAACAATTCCATGGCTGTAACGCATTCCATGGCTGCAATTCCATGGCTGTAACCCCATGGTTTTAACTCCACGTCTCTAACTCATTCCATGGCTGTAACTCTGCGGCTGTACCTCAATGATTTTAACTCATTCCACAGCCATAATTCCACGGCTGTCCTGCCTCCTTCCTGCCCGGCACAGAGTTTCCTCCGAGCTGGTGATGTCATGGCAGCTAATGGGCTTTAATTGTGCCTCTCCACTCTGTAACAATCAGCTGAAAGCTCATTAAGCACCAGCCTGCGGCTGTTGAGAGCAGCGCTGGCTCCTCGCAAACCCTCTGGTGGGTGTAATTTTCCTTCAGAGCACAGCACAAGCAGTCTGGGGTCAGATCAAGAGTCCTGCAGCAGGGTGCTGGACCAGATCCAGCATTTCTGGACTGCAGGATGTTTTCCTTGACTGGAATTCATCCCAGGCAGCTGTGGGTGCTCAGGATGAACAGGGAGAGGAGGGAGATGGTTCACCAGATTCATTTCCCCATTGGTTTGGGTCCCTGGGATGCGCTGGGATAGAATCAGAGTATGATCTAGGTTGGAAAAGACCTCCAAAGCTGACCAAACACCACTTGCCAACTAAACCAGAGCCCTGATTGCTACGTTCAGGTGTTTCTTAAGGTTTTTCAAAGTTAAAGGGTGGATTTTGCAGTCAGCAACCTTAAAAATATTTCATTTTGAGATTTTTTTCCTGTTGTCTTTCAAATCCATGTAGATTTTCAGCACCACAGTTGTGCCTAGAGGTTTCCCAGCCGCTCCTGGCTCAGAGAGCTCCTCCCCTTTATTTTCCTCTGCTGAATGAGGGAAATAAAAGGTGATTTCCCATCATCTGAAGGATCCTTGGAGACGAAGAGGGTCAGAGGAAGGATTGCATAAACCTGGGAACAAGGCAGGGAAATATGGAGCATCTGGAGCTTGCACAGGACCCCAGGAACATGGGAAGGGCAGGAAAGCCCTGGGACAAATGACAAACAGTGAAACTCAGGTAGGGAAAATGTCTTGTGCTGCTTCCTTGCCACCCCAAAGTGTCTGGGGTTGTTTCTGGTGTGAGATCTCTGGAAAAGGCCCTGGGAATCCTCTGAGGGCTGGGATGTGCCCCTGGAGCAGCCCCATGGACCAGATCCAGCATTTATGGGCTGCAGGATGTTTTCCATGACTGGAATTCATGCCAGGGCTGCCCTTCCCTTGCTGAAGGCTGCAGGAGAATTCCGGGAAGGGCTCAGGACACCCCACCTGATGCTGGGCCAGCCTTTGAGGTGCTTCAGCCTGGACTTTGGGGTGTCCCCCAAGGGGTTTTGGAGCTCCCTGCTGGCACAGGAGGATGGAGAAACCCCCAGGCTCCTTCTCCAGCCTGGTTCCAATGAGTTCCAGACTGTTCCCAGCCAGGGCTGTGGGATTTCATCCCCTCTAAGCACCTGGGCACACTCACCCACCCTGCTGACTGCAGAGGTGCAGCTGCCTCTCAAGCTTAACAAAAATGTGATGTTTGCCTCTCAACCAGACAACAGAGGAGATAAATCCTTGGGAATGGATAAAACATGGAATTTATGACAAATTACCTGAGTCTTTAAGGTCTTTAAGGTGCTGCCAGTGGCATCAACATCTCCCTGTTTGCCTGGCCCTCCCCAGGGATGCTCTGGGCATCAGGAAATGGCTACGGAGCTTCCTGCTCAGGCAACCATCCCATGGACTGCTCCATGCTTACGTGGCTAATTGGATTAGAGGGAAATAATTTAATGATCTGGAAGTGCTGAGGGATGGGATGGTTGATCCCAGGGGTGGCACCGTGCCGAGGCGAGCACGTCCAGCCAGTGAGATCCCCCCTGGAGCCTGGCAGGGAAGCTGGGATGGGCCTTGGGCAGGGCAAGGAGCTCCAGGCTGGTTCTGATCTCATTTCACACCTTCGTAGCTCCTGACTCACACAGATCTCACTGAGGCTCTGAGCAGGAATTTAATTGTTCATGCAGCTTTTCCTGGAGCTCTGAAGTCCTTCTGTGCCTGTTCCACCCATAAAGATGGATGAGGAATCTCGGCACCAGGAATATCTTGAATTCTTCTTGTCTGAATTTCATCCTGAGGATTTTTGGAACTAAAACTCCTAAATTTGATGGGTTATACTGAGGTGTGAGGGTTTTTTGGGGGGAGCTTCTAGGCCATATTCCTGGGAAATGGGCTTGGGTACCTGGAGTGGCTCTTTTGCACCTTGCAGCTCTGCAGGGAGCTCAAGGATTTCTTGGCATTCAGAGCTCTCCCAACCTGCAAAGACACTCATTTCTTGCTATTCCTGCATTTAGGAATCTTGAATTCCATTGATATCTGAATTCCTGTTGTGATTTTTGGTGGGTTTTCTCACACAAGCTGGATTTATGCAGAGCAAGAGCAGCCCTGAGATGAAATATGGGGTTGATCTGCATGGGGAAAAAATCCCTGTGAAGTCCAGGAAAAGGGGATTGACCCCACCGGGGGACATGGAAAGCCAGGGAAGAACCCAAAATCCTTGGACTGGGCTGTTGCTTGGATCAGTAACTTCAGACAGAACTCCCAGACTAGGTTTCCTTGTTGTCACAAAGAAGGATTTGCTGTTATCCACCAAATAAGGTAAAGCAACAATCGATTCTCTCCAGAGCTATAATTAACTGTGTTCCCTGGGTTGTGCCAAAACCAGGGAGGAACAGAAAACCAAGGAAAACAAGTCTTGAAATGTCATTTC
Source organism: Chloebia gouldiae (assembly GCA_003676055.1). NCBI lineage: Eukaryota > Metazoa > Chordata > Aves > Passeriformes > Passeridae > Chloebia > Chloebia gouldiae. Next base: position 44,683 of record QUSF01000274.1, read on the forward strand.
CTTCATCCACCTGTCAGAGCAGGATTAGCTGGGAATTCCTGAGCTCTGTGCTTCAAAATCCTGCGAGATGGGGCTTCCAGGGCTGCTCCAGGCAATTCCCTGTGCCCAGAAATCTCCATCCCTGGATTGTTTTCTCAAATCTCCATTCCAGCCTCCTCTCTGCAGCATTGTCATGTCTTGTCCTGCCTGCCCTGCTCATGCAGCACCTGCTCCACCCTTCCTCTTCCTGGAAATTCTTGTGCTTCCCTCAACCTTCTCATATTTTGGACATCTCACTCCAAGGTTTTTCTTGCTCTCTTCTGTGCTCTTGACCATCAGGATTACAATTTTTTGAGATACTTTTTCAGCTGACCAGGGAAATTTGAAGTTCATTTTGCTGTATCCACAGAGTTATTTCTGGATACCTGGCTGTGGTTGTCCCTGGGATATGGATAGGAATTTGTACCCACTTCACAACGAAACTCAGGGCAGAAAGAAACAAGTCCTGGAAGAGCCCTTGTTTTTCCAGGACTGCTAATTCCAATGAATTTCAATTATAAACAAAATTCACATCAATCATAGAAAAGAAAGAAAAATCTGTGATTGAACTCTACCCCTCCTTGGGTGGTGCGGCTGCTGGGTTGTCCCAGGAATGTTTTCCTGGAAGGAAACTCTAAGTTGTTCTAAAGAAGTTGCTTGGAAGGCCTGGATCTGGCAGTGCTGCATGGTCCTCAGTCCTGCCCTGGTGCTTTTGGCCACATGAGGAACTTCAAATTCCTTGGAGCCACCCCAGGGACGTTGAGTCCATGTCCTGCCGTGTCTCTTTGCACAAGGAACCATCTGATTTCCACGAGACTTTGAATCTGCACCATTTATGGAACCCTGAGAATGCCATCAGGGAGAGGCAAAGCAAAGCCCAACTCCATGTTTGGGCCAGGACTGTGTGGGCTGAATGTGGGAAAGGCCCGGGATAACCCTGGCAGCCACAGGGAAGCCAAGGATGGCACAGGTTCAGAGTGGCCAGTTTCAGAAATTCCAAAGATCTGAATGATGGCACAACCAGCTGGTAGAAAAGCCAGGAAAATCAACCCAAAAGGAAAAAATGGAGAGGAAAAAGGACAAGGGAACAAGAGTGCAAATGTGCCCTTGGGCCCAGGCCCTGGGGAGGGACAGGAGGAGCTTGACAGGGTGAGAGCAGAACACTCCCAGGACTCAGCGTCCTCCTGCTTTCTCTCTCGGGAGCTTCTTTATCTTCAGGGAAGTGTTGTCTCTTTTGGGAATGCCATTTCCAGGAGTGTGAGCGGGAACTTTCTGTGCCTTCAAACAACCCTTCTGGTTATCTCAAGACTCGCATTCTTCCTCCATTAACCTTAGAGGGGTGGGAGAATTCCTCATTCCATTTTCCTCGTTGTGATTTCCAGGGAAGAAAGCAGAGTCGGGAGCTCTGTGCTCTTGGATCTCCTCCATGGCCTCATGCATATCGTGGTGCAACTTCCCAGAGCAGGAATTAATCATGAGAAACTCGCTTGGTGGAGTCCCAGGAGGGCCATTCCCTGGCTGGGGAGCTGCTGGCACGTTTATCCATGGATGCACACTCAGCCTCCAGCTTGGGAAGACAGAACATGCTCTGGCACGGCCTTTGGAGAGGCTTTGGGATCAGGGCTCGGCACAGGCTCGTTCCCTGCACTCCTGGAGCAAACTCCTCCATGGACCTGTTTGGAGCACAGCAGTGCTCTGGTTTTCCACTCAATACCAAGGGAAGGGCCGGGATTGTTCCTTGAGACCGGACCCAAACAGAGCCTGGCAGGAGAAGGGCTTTCCTCACCTGAGTCCAGAATTTCTGCTGATCTAAGGCAGTGAAAGACTGGAATTTACCCTCTTGTAAATGGGGGCTAAAGCAAGGGAAACCACTATTTTTGATATCCCTGGATTTTCACCAACGCTTCACCCAACAGTACGAATTATTCATCCTCTGAAACAGAGATTTATGTTATTTTTGTTTACCTTCACCTACCAAAGAGCTGAGCTGGTGATACTTGAGGTCTGTTCCTGCCCTGGACTTGCTAGGAGCTGTTTTGACTGAATTTTTCAAAGCTGTTCAATGAGCCTTTAATGTCAAAACAACAAATTAAGCAAGTTTTTTAACTATTCTGCTACATCAGCTCTCTCAGTTCTAGGAGAGCCAAAACTTTACAGCTTGCTCTGGTTGGTGGAAGAACAAGTCTCCTGTGCCCTTGGTGGCCTGGGGACACAGAGCTGGAATTAGAACAGTAGCTGGACTTGGTAAAATTATTGTTTTGAATTTATTGATCTCTTATGTTGCTTTGACAGCAAACCTTCTGGGGTGACTGTCCAGGCCACAGAGTGAAGGACAAGAAAGGAAGTGGAAAATAAATAAATAAACATCATAAAATTCATCAGAGATTGATTATAACACGCTTTTCTGATTTTGCCAGCTCTGTGCCTTCCATTCCCTACTTCAGGCCATGCCTGGGACCAGCGAGGTGTCCTGGAAACCCAAATTCCCACAAAACACCAAATCTCAATACCCCTGGTGAGGTGTCCCATCAGCACAGCCAAAGACAGCTCTGTCTCCTTTCTTTGGGATTTTGGGTTGTAGGAAATTTTCCTCAGGTCCAGGCCCGTCAGCAGAGATGGGGACAGTGGGAAAACCAGAAAATAGAGCCCCAGAGTTTCGTGGTCACTTCCGAGCAGCTGCCACTGGGACCTGGACTGTAACTCCCAGATTCCCCAAATTTGTGGGTTCCAGTCTCTGCTCTGGGACAGGGACAGCAGCCAGGGACCGGCTGGAGCTGGGCCAGGGCAGGGCAGGCTGGAGCTCAGGGAAAGGTTCTTCCCCCAGAGGTGCTGGCACTGCCCAGGCTGCCCAGGGAATGGGCACGGCCCCGAGGCTGCCAGAGCCCCAGGGATGCCCAGGGTGGGGCTGGTGGGGGAATCTATTTTCTCTTTAGCTCTAAAAACCGTCCCAAGTGGGGGCTTTGGGAAGGATTCACTCAGGATCCAGCTAGACTCAAGCCAGCCCTGTCACCTGGGAGAAAACACCTCTTGGAGAACTCAGCTCTCTGCAGTTTTCCTGCAGTTCCTTCAGAGATATTTTTAAGCCAGGAGTGAAGATGCCTGAATGGAATACAGTGATGCTGAGGATGCAGGAACGTTCTGAAATTCAGCTGTTCTGATTCTTGGGATAATGAGAAGCCAGGGAGCTGCTCCCTGGGTTATTCTTTAAAGATAATTTGGGTTGATTTTCCTCCAGGAAGAAGCTGCAGACACACAGATGCTCAACTGATAACACACAGATGCTCAAGTGACAATCTCAGGGCCAGAAAGTCCCTTCCTGAAGAGTCCCCACCCCATGGATGCTCTGAATGTAGGGATGAATTCCTGAGGGGACTGAACTCCAGTATTTTCAAGCAATTTCAGGATGAGGAGATTTTAAATGTGAGACTTGTGTTTTGATACCATCAGGGTGGTTCCAGACCTTCCCTCAGCCCCAAGAGTGAAATATTTATGGAATCTCAGAAAAAAAGACCTTGGAGCTCATCAGAGAAGGTATTAATGAGCAGGAATCCTCCAATCCCATTCATTGAGGCCATCTAGGAGAGGAAGGAGAGCTCAGCAGCACTTCAGCCCCCGAACTGCCCCTCTCGCAATGACTTCCAACTCAGTTGAAATTATCTGGAGATGATTCATGATCCTGGGGATGCGTGGGAATTTCAGGGATGTCCTCACTGCTGTGAGGGACATAAATGCAGTTCTGAGAAGCTCAAATGTCCCCCAGGCAAGAGGTTTCCCTACAAAGAGAAACCACAGCTGCCAAAACCCCTCTCGGGGTCAGTTTGGCTTTCCCAGTCCTTGGGAGATGGGAATGGTGCTTTGGCTTTCCCAGTCCTTGGGAAATGGGAATGGTGCTTTGGCTTTCCCAGTCCCTGAGCGAAGCTCCGTGATGCAGGAGCAGCACTCCAAATGAATAAACAGAGAGAGCATTTTTCTGATATTAACATTACATCAAGACGAAACCTAAATAATACACACACACAAAAAAAAAAAAAAAAACAAAAAAAAACCCACAAAAAAAAAACACAAGAAACAACCCAAAATATTTTTCCTGCATCATTTTGACGCTGAACCTTGGGAACAGAAACCAAGGATCACCATCTCAATTCCCAATACCAAGTGTTCTCTACTACAAGTCCTTCGGGAAAAGGTGAAGAAATGCTCAACTTTAAAGGTTTATATATAAATTTTGTGAAAAATTTTGGCAGAAATTCTTTGTTGGCATTCAAAAAACTCAGCAGGGTTTCCTTTATAAATGTTGCTGACTCAAATGAACATCTTCAGCCTCCTGGTCTTTAATGGCCACCATAAATTTTTTGGAGAATCCTTCACTTCCCTGAGCACATGAAATAAATAGAGATTTTAAAAATATTCCACTGTGGACATGGAATATTCCACATGTGGACATGTCCCAGAGGAACCACAACTGAAAATCTCCTCAGCATCAGATTCCAGCAGCAGATCCAGCCCCTTCCTCCCGGTGGGATTTGGCGCCCATGGGTGCTGTGCTCCCTAGAGTGCCCCAGGAGCACCCCCAGGTCTGGAGCAGGGAAGAGCCTGCACGCACCTCCACTTCCCCCCATCTCTGCATCCCAGGAGCTGCTCAGACTTCCATCCATGGAGGATTTTGTGGTCTCAGCTCAGAGGGGAACCTGAACCCACCCCAAAATCCCAATCCATCATTAGGGGGAAAAGTGAATCCCAGAAATGCTGAAGTTGGAAAAGACCTCCAGACATCCAAGCTGTTCCTGATCCCCACCTTGTCCTCAGCCCTGAATGCCACATCCAGGAATTCCTTGGACACCTGCAGGGATGGGCACTCCCTGAGCAATTCCAAGGCCTGATCCCCCTTTCCATGGGGAAATTCCTGCTGGTGCCCGCCCTGAGCCTGCCCTGGCCCAGCCTGAGGCTGTTCCCTCTTGTCCTGTCAACAGAACTGCCTTTCCCTGCCAGAGGGCTCCTGCCCCTTAGGCACTTCCATTTAATCCCTTCTCCTCCCTCCTGGATGGATTCAATTCTCCTGTGCATCCTGGCTCTCCATCACATTGAAATGCAGAGCTTCCTCATTAGAATTTAATTTGCAGCGATAGAGAGGAAATTATCCTGTCAGTGCCGAGAAAAGAAACAGAGATTGAGGGCAGGAGCTGGTTGATAAATCGTACCAAGGACTTTCAGAGCCTTAAAAAGAAGATTTGGCTGGTGGAGGTTGGAGCAGAGCTTCAAAATGACCCCCCATGGAAGGGACAGATGGCCCCAGTGACAGTGGGAGCCCTCCCGATTTTTCCTGAGTGGCTGGAGCAGTTGCCATGGAAACCCCCATTGCAACAAACCCCAGAAATGTCTTTGCAATTAATTCCTGAAAAACCTACAGAGTGGGACGCGTTTCTTGAAGAGACTGAGGCTCCTGCGTTGGCATTTCCTGGTGGGTGTTGTTCTCCTGCCAGACACTCCGCCAGCAGGGTGAGAGCTGTCCCGAGCTCTGAAATGTCTGGGGAACAGGGAGTTTGTCAGCTGGGAATGCTGTTAACCCTTTTCCAGTCCTCCTAGTGGGAGATGCATATTCTACATTCCACAAACGGCTTGGGAGTGGAAAATCTCCATCCCCACCATCCCCCAAGGAGACAGAGGCACCACTCCCTTAGCAGAGCTGCCAGGGACACCAAACACCAAACCAAAAAGCCACTTTGGTGCCTCATTCCTGGCTGGAAGCTCTGGAATGCCACAATCCCGGCTCCTTTGGCTGTGAGTGTCCCGGAGACTGAGGGAAGGCACCTCCACAGGCTTGGTGGGCTGGAACTCGGATTCATTCCAGGCTGTGGGAAATTATCCCCCCTGACCTGCCTTGGGATTTTCCATCTTTCCCACCTGGATTTCTGCACTGCCATGTCCAGACCTGAACTTTTTTGTTCAGTGCAATGCATTTTGCATGTTTGTTTGGTTTTTTTTTTTAGCTTTGAGTCACTTCCTTCTCTTTTTCAAATCCTCTGCTACCTTTGAACCACTGATTCCTCCCTGGGGATGTTTCACAATTTTTCCAAGTCTTCCCAAAGCATTCCTCCTGGTGCACTGCTCCTGTTGCCGCATCTTTCTGGAGATGGAATTTTTATTGTTCTCCTCAAGCCAGAATTCCAGAGTCCCCTCACTTTGATGTCTCTGGGCTTTGTTTCCCTGTTTCCCCACTGGGAAAGGACGGTCTCATCTGAGGCGTGGGGATGTGCAATTCTGGGGAATTTTGCAGTTTTTGAGGAAAAAAATGCCATTAGTGGTGAGAGACCTGCCTGGGGTGAATCAGAGCACTTTGATGTTGTGAATCAGAGCACTTTGATGTTGTGACTGTCCGCACTGGGCAGCTCCAAATTCCCAAATCCCAAGTGCAGGTCAGGACTGGACCAAGGCGCGTCCCACTCCTTCCACACCCACATCCCCACAGATCATGAGGAGCTGCAGCTCCTCCAGCGGGCCTGGGGCAGCCTGAATTATCCAGACCTGGGTGGGGATGGTGCAGGTGGCTTGGAAATGGGATGAGGGCATCATTCCTGGGATGAAACCTGGGCAGACCTAAAACCTGGAAAAAATTCAATATTCCTTGTGTTCAACCACCCAACACCACCAGCAACCCCCAAAACTCTTCTGGGGGAGGCTCTGGGTAGATTGTGGGAGATTTGGTGGATTTGGAGCCCAGCTCCAAACGGGGAGTGGATGCTGATGGAGAAAGGAGAACCTCATGGAGGGTGAGGGTGGCACCGTTTGGACAAATGTTCTGCAGCTCCAGGGCTTCTTCTTCCAGAGAAAACCCAGCCTCAGCTGCTGCCACCTTCCAGCCACCATTCCAAAGCCCTTCCCTCTATTATTCACTTTCCTTAATAATAATATTGCAAAAATATCCCATCCAGGAAAAAATAAAACTTCCTTGCCCTTTTCAGAGACTTATTCATTCCCAAGGGTTTTGTCCCAGGATAAACACAGCCATGGTTTGGGGCTTGTTGTGAAGGGAGATTAACTCCAAAATCTGCTTCCAAATCTGCTTCCTGCCTTTGAAGGCTGCAGCCCAGCGTGGCTTTTACTGGGAATTCGTCATTAGGCTGAGTGACACACAGGAGGAATAATTGCTTGCCTGAAAGATGGTAATTAAGAAGGAAAATATTTGGTTTTCCTCGCTCTCTGAACTAAGCAATCCCAGGGCTGGGGTTGTGCCAGTGTTTTGCTCCCAAGGGATGGGGCTGAGCCGCTCTCCCGAGGGTTTGGGAATGTGGGAGGCTGGAGCAGCTCCGGTCCTGCTGCTGCGGCCACATCCCTGGGCTGGGCAGAGTCCCTGGGATGGGGGATCCCAGCAGGAATTCCATGGGAGCAGAGTGGGGGATCCCTGCAGGAATTCCATGGGAGCAGGATGGGGGGATCCCTGCAGGATTTCCATGGGAGCAGAAGGAAAGATCCCAGGAGGAATGGGATCTCTGCAGGAATTCGGTGGGAGCAGCATGGGGGGATCCCAACAGGAGTTCCATGGGAGCAGAACCAGGGATCCCAACAGGAGTTCCATGGGAGCAGAACCAGGGATCCCAGCTGGAATTCCACGGGGCAGCCAGCACGGTGCCATCATGTCACTGTGCAATTCCCTCCCTGGAGAAATCCAAGGGATGGGATCCAGCTCTGATGGCCAAGATCCCTCTGGAACCGGGGAAGGAAGGGCAGTGCTGGGACAGCCCAGTGGATCCCATTTCCCGGCTCTCTGCCCTTTCTCTGCCCTGGCTGCTGCAGGCACATCCACAGTGTCCAGTCCATCCAGCTGATGGGATTGCTGGAGTGGGAAGAGCATCGCTGCTTTCAGGCTGCTCTGGGAGGAAAGGCGGCGAACCCCCAACTTCGGAGCCAAACTGTTGACTGTACAAATTGTTTCAGGAATAAATTTTGTCTGATATCCCCCTAGTCCAGCTTTTGTTCCTGGAATGGATAAAAGAGTCCATTCCGGGAGATGGAGGGGAAGTTGCAGGGAGAGGATGGGGTTGGGATGTTGGAAGATGCAGCAGAGCCCCAGGGCAGGTGTGACACGAGGTTGGACATGGGGTGCAGTGGCAGCCCGGGATGCAGAGCCACATCCCAGGCTGTGACTCAATCCCACATCCGTGTCCATCACCTGAGGGGCTTTTGGGTCTCAAACTCAGCATTCCAGGGCCCTTCCCTGGGCGATCCCCTGACTGAAGGATTTGGACCATCCCAACCCCACAGGGCTGTGCTGTCTGTCACTCCTCATTCCCTGCACTGCTCCCAGCTCTGCTTCCTGCAGCTCCTAAGGAAAGGAAAGGAAAGGGAAGGGAAGGGAAGGGAAGGGAAGGGAAGGGAAGGGAAGGGAAGGGAAGGGAAGGGAAGGGAAGGGAAGGGAAGGGAAGGGAAGGGAAGGGAAGGGAAGGGAAGGAGGAAAGGGGAAATGGAAAATATGGGACAGAAGCTCTGCCTTGAGGGAGCAGGAGAAGTGGAGAACAGGGCAGCAGCAGGATCCTGTCCCCTGGGGCTCAGCCCCAGCCCTGAGGCACGGAGGAGCTCCATGGGAGCTGCAGGAATTGAGAACCAGAGGACAGGCTGCCCTGCCGAGCACTGGGAGGCCCTGCCGAGGCTGGGTTATACAATGCCACCCTCTCCTCGGGCACGGTGCCAGGCAGAAAGGAGAGACGCGCTGACCTTTCGGCGGTGACACATCGGGAGGGACGTGTGACAAACGTGGCTCTGCCCAGCCACACGTGAGGAGCAGCAGGGCTGGCACTGGCACATTGCTGGACAATGTGCCCTGGACAAGGGACAGGCCAGGATGGGGAGACTGGCCCCAGGTGTCACCTGCACGGCTCAGGGAGGTGACAGAGGTTTGGGGGCAGTGATACAGCTCAGCACCTCCTGGTGAGACACGTCCTGCTCCAGGCTCTGGAGGAATCCCCGGCAGTGTCACCGGCGCTGTTGGGGCTGCTTTGGCTCCTGCACCCTCCCACATGCAGGAGGAGATGAGGATGATGCCTCAGGTCTGTCCTCACTGTGTCCCTCCTGTCCCCTCGCTGTGCCCTGCCATCCCTGCTCCATCCCAGGGGCACCTCCAGTGCCCGGGCTGGGCGGTGGAAGAGGGAAAACACAGCAGGGCAGCGTGGAGGGAGTGGGAGCAGCACAGAGATTGTGGGGGTGGAACACGGGAACCCCACGGATGTCCCTGAAGCACTTGGATCAGCATTTTGGTGGCACATCCATGAGATGTTTTGGATCAGCATTTTGGTGGCACATCCATGAGATGCGAGGTAGGGATGGCACCAGCACCATCCACAGCTCTGATCAAAGATCCCAGAGCTCCTACACTGTTTTATCAGCATTTTCTTGACCCAATTGCTGGGATTTTAGTTCCTGGTGTCCCTTCCAGGTCCTGCCTATCCCCTGATGCATTGAGGTGCTCGAATGTGGAGGAATTTGAAAGTACTTTAGCAAGTACACCAAAGTGGATAAAAGGGGAGGAGAGGGAGAGGGAGAGGGAGAGGGAGAGGGAGAGGGAGAGGGAGAGGGAGAGGTCAGGGCATGGTCCTGAGCTGATCCCAGCCAGGCAGGAGCAGGCTGGGCACAGAGCAGGCAGAGGTGGAAACTCTGAGCCTGCTGCTTGATTTATCCAGGCAGGAACTGGCTGCAGCTGGGACAGGACTTGTGCTGCTTTTTCCAACTGTTAGCACAGTTTGATGCTCAAATGAGCAGAAATACAGAAAAACATAATCCAGGAAGACACTTTGAGTTCTCTGGTGCAGGTTTCTCCCTGGTAGCTGTTTTTTTCAGTCTGTCTGCCTCTCATGTTTGTCCTAAAAAGGTTCTGAATCTTCTGAATCTTCTCCAGGCTGAGCTTGGAGCTCATTCCTTTGCTGCACATTCCCACTCCCTCCCTTCTGCTGATTTTTGAGGATTTTGGACACCCCATCAGTGCTGGGCACAACAGCCCCATTCCCAGTCCTGTTCTCTTCCCATCCTCCCTATTTTTGGTTAATTTTCCTCCAGAATCACATGGCCACTTGTACCCAGCTCCCACTTTTCCTGATTTCCTTCCCCTGCCCAAACTGATTTCCCAATGCCAACACCTCTCCGTGGTGCCTGGCCCTGGACTGAGGTCTGGCCCTGCAGATCATTCCTCCAGCTTGGAACTCCAACCCTGCGGTTTCTGGTCCTGCAGATCATTCCTCCAGCTTGGAATTCCAGCCCTGCAGTTTCTGGTTCTGCAGATCATTCCTCCAGCTTGGAATTCCAGCCCTGCGGTTTCTCCCAGTGCTGGATTCCTGGATCCGCTCTGCCACTCCAGCTGTGCCAACCTGTCCATGCCAGCCTGGCCTGGAGCTCTTGGAAAGGCCAGCAGGGCACCATTCCCAATCCCAAGGATTCCAGGAGCTGCTCAGACAGCCCCAAACCTTGTGGTGATTTCCCAAGTCCCTCTGCCCACACCAGTGGCTGAAGGGTTTCTCTTTGCAGGGCTGTGACTGTTCCCATGCAGAAAGCAAATTCCTGCACGAGGATGCCAGAATTCCATGCCAAAAGTGCCTCTGGCACTGATTTTGGGATGCTGGCCAAAAATCAGGAGCGATGCCATGGATTTCAGCACCTCCTGCCTGACACACAGCTCCTTGAAAATTGTTGTGGGTGACAAAGGAATCAAGCTTAACTTGCATTTGTTAAACAAACAAAGAATGAAAAAAATCACCTAAACTGCTCCGTGTTTCATGGAGGAAACAGGAAAAAAGGGAAGAAAGGAAAGGGAAAAGGGAATTGGTGGTTGGAATAAGCTGCAGGAAGCAAATTTAGCCTGACTAAAACTCATAGGAATAGAAGTGTGTGGAAAATAATCTGGAAGAATGGCCAAGCCCTTCATTCAACATAGATGCATTAAAGATCACAGAAAGGAAAGATGTGGTGATAGCCATGTCACTCCTCTGAAGATAATTATTATATTGCCTTTAAATTTAAAGTAATTGTTAGATTGCCTTTTAAATTTAAAGTAATTATTATATTGCCTTTTAAATTTTATTATTCTATTACCTTTAAATTTGAAATAATTATTATATTGCCTTTTAAATTTAATCTTTTAGGTCTTCCATTCATTTCCCATTAAAAAAAAAAAAAAAAACAACTTTTTCTGATCCATCCCTTTATACTTCCCCAGTCCCCTGTGCCTTGATTCATCCCAAGTTGTTTTCCCACTTCAAACCATCCCAGTTTTTGTTTTCCTTCCAGGCAGTGCCATTTCCACCTGACTGAGGGAAGGCTGTATTTGAGCTTTCTGTAAATCCTGAGCACATTTAGTCCTTCCAGGCAGATCCCAGGGGGAATTTGCTGCAGTTCCTCAGCATCCCGTTGCTGATGAGGTGTCTCTAAGGAGATCCACAGCATTCCCTGCGAGCTGGGAAACAACGGGAACGCAGCAGCCCTGAGCTCTGCCCCATGGGTATTATCCATGGCCATTCCCACATGCTGGGATTATCCCACCCTGTTCCCACCAAAGCTGGGCAAAGCTCCAGCATCGCTGTCCGCACAGAGGTTCCCATATGGGTTCTGTAGGGGCAGGGATGGGATGAAAATCATCCCATGATTGGCCACTTTGTTTGGTGGCCCCAGAGGTTAAAATCCACTCACTGCCATGTCCAACAGAGACAACCTTTTCCCTGGATCTGGATCAAGCTCCTGCCAGGCTCCTCTGCTCCAGGGTAACACTCTAAGTGGTACCACTGCCATGGGTGCTGTGCTGCAGTGACAGTGCCACTGTTGCCATGACAGCTGATCCCCAGCCAGGGGTGGCACGTGGAACCGACCCTTCTGCTTCTCCCATGGCAACCACGGGGACAGAGTCCCTTCTGTGACCCTGCCACTGCAGGGGCCATCCACAATGGAACCAGTATGGTTTGGCTGGGAAGGGACCCTGAAACTCACCCAGCTCCTGGTGAGACACGTCCTGCTCCAGGCTCTGGAGGAATCCCCGGCAGTGTCACTGGCGCTATTGGGGCTGCTTTGGCTCCTGCACCCTCCCACACGCAGGAGGAGATGAGGGTGATGCCTCAGGTCTGTCCTCACTGTGTCCCTCCTGTCCCCTCACTGTGGCCCTGCCGTCCCTGCTCCATCCCAGGGGCACCTCCAGTGCCCGGGCTGGGCAGTGGAAGAGGGAAAACACAGCAGGGCAGCATGGAGGGGGTGGGAGCAGCACAGAGATTGTGGGGGTGGAACACAGGAACCCCACGGATGTCCCTGCAGCACTTGGATCAGCATTTTGGTGGCACATCCATGAGATGTTTTGGATCAGCATTTTGGTGGCACATCCATGAGATGTTTTGGATCAGCATTTCGGTGGCACATCCATGAGATGTGCCTTCCACTGTCCCAGGCTGCTCCAAGCCCCGGCCAACCTGGTCTTGGACACTTCCAAGGATCCAGGGGCAGTCACAGCTTCTCCAGGAATTCCATCCCAGCCCTCGCAGGAAGGAATTCCTTCCCAATTCCCCATCTATCTGTGCCCTCTGGCAATTTAAAATGGGATGGGCAAGACTCAACTCATCTTTACACATCTGCGAGGATGAGGAATGAGCTTGGAAAGGGTCACATCCTGTGGCTGGGCAGGGCAGTGTGGCCATATCCCCCGGCAGGGTTCCTGAATGTTTTTTGGATGCCCAGTGCTGCTGCAGGGCTGCAGAGCCAGGCTGGGCTCGCGTCCAGCCTGACCTTGGACACTTGCAGGGATCAGGAATCCAAATCCTCCCTGGGCAAGCTGTGCCGGTGCCTCCCCATCCTTATATTCGGGAAGGACCTTGATGGCGGCACAAGTGCTGAGGTGATGGGATTTGTGAAAAGCCAACCATTTTCCAGTGGAATGCCTCTCTTTTGCCAGCAGAGGTTTCTTTTGGACGGCTTGGCTCGTTGGCTGCTGCATTTCTGCCGCTGCCTCTCCCCGCTGCCTTCCCCTGCAGTGATGTCATGCTGGAGCGAGCACGCGTTCCCAGGCATCTGCATCCGCAGCTCGGGGACACGTGCGGGGACAGCGGGGGTGAGCCACCTCGGAGAGGGCTCAGCCACCTTCCCTGCTGCTCCTGCAGCCCCGGCCCCAGGGACTGCGGAGCTCAGCCCGTGACGCACGGAAATCAGGAGAGTTTGGAGCCTGGAAATTGCTAAAAATGGGGCTTTTTGCCCGAGCTGGAGGGGTGGCTCGTGGAGGCTGAACTGGTTCAGCTCTCAGACCCTGGTTTGGCTCAGCTCTGCTAAAAACGTTCCCTGTTTTGGTCAGACATGCTGCTGTGGTTGTCCCCCCTCCCTCCCTGGTCTCAGTGGAGTCTGCAGGAGGGACCTGCACCTTCTCCCCATCACCCCTTCTCTCCTGTCCCACCCCACCGAAGGGCTGAAGGAGTTCTGTCCCCCCTTCCCCATGGCTTTTGTGTCCCATTTTCCCCTTCCCTCTCAAGGTCAGGCTCTGCCATCCTTTCAACCCTTCCCTGCCATCCTGGCATCCTTCCCTGCCATCCTTGCACTCTTCCCTCCTGTCCTTGCATCCCTCCTTCCCCCCCTTCTCTGCCTTCATCTTCCTCAGATGTTTGAGGTCTCTCCCCATCCCAGACCCTCTCCACCCCACCCAGACATCACCTGGCACCTCCTCTCTCACTTTTCATCACCGTCCCCCTGCATGGCTGCTCCTCCAGGATGGATTCCATGCCTTCCCTTCATCCTGCCTCTCTCCCTGGGAATGAAGGGATGCAAGGACAGGAGGGAAGAGTGCAAGGATGGCAGGGAAGCGTTGAAAGGATGGCTCAGCTTCAGGGGAATAAACTTCAGGCCAGGCAGGAATTCCTGCAGCAGTCTTCAAACCCCCCCCGGGGAAGAGCTTTATGTCCACAAGGATCCAGCCTAGCAGAGGGATGCAGCTTTGTTGCCACTACAGTAAATAAAACCTTTTATCATTTTAAGCGGCTCGTTTTTCATCTGGTGGGATGTGGGAGTCCAACAGGGCAATAAACTTCAGTGCCCTGTAAAATGCTTTTTTAGGCAGGTTAAAGAAACCAGGTCCAGATCCAGGGTGTTCTGAGAGGCACAAGGTGCAGATCAGGGAGAGAAGGAGCTGTGCCACTCAGAATCCAAGAGGCACAGCAGGATTTCATGGATTCAGCTGTAGCAGCACAGACTTTACCCTGCCCCATCCCTTCCTGGCAGGATTTATTCCCCACAAAGCTTTGAGCCAGAAATCAGCTGAGATTTCCAGCAAAGAACCCATGAAAACCTGGTTTGGAAAATGTGTTCAGAGCTGGTGTTTAAGAGGGGCTGAGTGAGGAAAGCTGAGAGTGTTTGTCAGGATAGAGTCCATGACACGGTCATGGACTCATGGAATCAGGGAATCAGGGAATGGTTTGGATTGGAAGGGACCTGAAATCCCATCCAGTGCCACCCTGGCATGGCAGGGACCCCTCCCACTGTCCCAGG
>QUSF01000274.1:69187-80983 GCA_003676055.1 Chloebia gouldiae
TCTGACACTGCTTTGTTTGTACTATTTGTACATTTGTATTTTTAATTTTCCTGGTAAAGAACTGTTGTTCCTGCTCCCATATCTTTGCCTGAGAGCCCCTTAATTTCAAATTTATAACAATTCAGAGGGAGATGGTTTGCATTTTCCATTTCAGGGGAGGCTCCTGCCTGCCTCAGCAGACACCCATCTGTTCAAACCAAGACAGTCTCTCTCACTCCAAGCCACCCAGGGCACCCCATGGGGGTCAGCACTTGCTCTCAGCCCTCACTGGAGAAAGGGTTAAGGAAACTAGGATGGAAAACCCGTGTTTGGAGCCATGTGGGTTTGATGGGAATGTGCTTTGGGAGTGAAACTGGGGCTGCGTAGTTCCTAAAATCAGGGAAAAATGAGGGAGAGCATGAGATAACACATCCAGTAAAAACTGGAGTAATTATTGCTTGCTGGGGACACTGGCAGAACAGGGTGGCACTGCCTGTCCCAGCCACCCATGGGCCTGTGGCACTGGTGACGAAATGTCACCAGCAGCTCGATTTCAGATCCACGTGGGTTTGATGTGAAAGTGCTTTGGCAGCGAAACTGGAGCTGGGTGGTTCTTAAAATCAGGGGGAAATGAGGGAGAGCACGAGATAACACATGCAGTTGTCACCCAAAAGGGTGACACCACCTGTTCCAGCCACCCACAGGCCTGTGGCACTGGTGACAAAGCGTCACCAGCAGCTCGATCTCACAGCTCTGATCCCAGCTGGATCTCACCTTCCTGGGACAGCAAACTGGGCATTGCTCCTTCCCAGAGCTGCTGTTCCCTCCCTGTGCCTCAGGGCAGGGATTCTGAGCATTCCCTCAGCTCTGCTGTTCCCAAATCCCGGCCAGGAGCACAAACATCCATCTGCAGTGTCCCTGGTAGCCCAGGACGTCACCAGGAGGGAGCTGGCTGCTCTCCACACCCAGGCACACGAGGAGCAAACAATGGCTCTGGTTCTGAGTGGGGCTGCACAAACCATCAGGCACCTCATTAATCTTGTGCTTAATTCTCTGCAGGAGGCTGGCTGCAAGGAGAAATAAATTCTCCATTTTAATTACAGCAGGAATAACAAGAGTGGCCTTTCCAACTCCTTTTCATTGCTGGTGGCAACCTGTTGTCAAACTTGTTGTCCCTGGGTGGTTTTGCCCTTTTCTTTTTAGCCCTGCACAGCCAAGGAGCACAGACCAGCAGCGATTCCACCACATGCTGAAATCAGTGGTGCCCAAATCCTGGAGAAACCCAGGAAAACCCATGGACAGGAGCTCAGCCTCCTCCAGCACCCAGAGGCTGTAAATGCTCCAAATCCCCATCTCTGCCCTCTCCTCCCTCGCAGGGAACTGGGAATGGCTCAAGGAGCTGGAGGCAGTGCCAGTGCTGGGACTGATGTCCCCAGGCTGTCACCGCTCTGAGCTCCGGGAAGGGCACCGCCAGGGCTTGGCAAAGGCCCCAGCTTCACTTTCCCTGGGCTTCATCCCAGCTTTTGTCCTTTCCTAGGGCTGCACATTCGGAGCTGGCTCTGGCCCCAGCCACACTGCCCCAGCACAGCTCTGCTCCTCCTTCTGCCCGGCATTCCCGGTTCCAGGCAGGGCTGGAAGCATCCAGAGCTGCTGGGATGGCATCAGCTGGGCACTTCCCTCCTTCCAGCCCAGCAGGAGGCATTTCTGCCTTCGGGGTCTTTCTTTCTCTTCCTCTCCTCTGCTGCTCTGCTCTAAGACCTGACTTTAACCTGGCAAAATAAAATGCAGCCACTGCTGGAACAGGGCTGAGCTCAACGCCCTCTGTCCAGCCTGGCCATGGGACCCTGCTGTGGTGGTGGGGACACAGCCCAGCCTGCCAAATTAGTCAATTAATTAATTGATTAATCAATAAGCTGTAGCTGCTCAGGCTCACACCCAGGCAGGAGCTGCTCCTTCTGCAGACACAAACTCTGAGTGAGCACACAGAGCAAAGACCCAGAGGGGTCCCAGCCCTGAGCTGCTTCCCTGAGGGGCTCATGGGACTGTTCATGAATCAGAGCCACCTCCCTGTGCCCCCAGAGCAGCCCAGCTCAGCCCTGGCAGCCCTTGTGCCCCAGAGCTGCCTCAGAGCATCAGAACCTGGGGAAGCTTTTGTGGATGATGCTCAGCCTGCCTGCAGAAGAGGGGAGGGAAGATCATCCCTGAGTTTCCTGCTGCGGGGCAGGGGCACCCAGGGATGGTTTAGGGTGGCTTGGAGGTGGTTTGGGTGGCAACCAGGAGCAGGAGGGCTGCTCAGGGCTTCACGTGAGCCCAGCTCTGCTGAGAGCGTGGATTTCTGAGGCTTGGTCTTTAATCTGGCATTTCCTTGGCACCTTTCCTTTCTGCCTCTTGCTTCTGTTCTTCAGGCGCTGACAACAAACTCGGGGTTCTGCAGCGAGCAGAGCTGGGGGGGAGCTGCCCGTTCATACAAAAGATCACAGAATATAATAGATAGAGAATATTATAGGTATGGAATATTAATATAATGGAATATTACAGAACATCCTGAGTGGGAAAGGACCCACAAGATCATGGATCCAACCCTGTCCCTGCCCAGACCCCCACCAGCCCCACCCTGGGCATCCCTGGGGCTCTGGCAGCCTCGGGGCCGTGCCCATTCCCTGGGCAGCCTGGGCAGTGCCAGCACCTCTGGGGGAAGAACCTTTCCCTCTTCTCCCACCATCCCTGGCTCAGGGGCTGCCAGAACAACCTGAAGAGGTTTAGTCAGGGTTTAAAGCTAAACCACCACTAATTTAACCCTGGGTGACTCTGATGTGAATATCCTGTGCTGCCTCCTCTCCTCACAGCCCCATCAAAGATGATGCCAACCAGCAAAATGCTGTCTCAAGGCAGCTTGGGCACAGTTTTATCCCAGCTCTGTGTCCCAGAGCATCCCTGGGGGAATTCTGGGCATGGAGAGCAGCCTTGGAAGGGTCTGGCAGGGCAGGGAGGGTGGTGGGTGCAGGTAAATCATTCCCTCTCCTGATATTTTACAGCTCCAGGCTCACCTGGATCTTCCCCAGGGGTGGCATCAGTTGGAATTTCTCCTTTGCCTCCCAGCTGCTTCATAAGGATCTCTCAGGACCCTCATTTTTGGGAGGCTCTGCTCAGCTGCAAAAGGGAAAGGGGCTGATCCACCCTTCCCTCAGGGCAGATTTTTGTCGGTTAAACTCCAGCCTCAAAACAGAGTGAGCTGGGTGAAGGATCAGCCCCAGGAGCTGCCTGGGGGACTGAACAGTCCGAGGCGGGAACATCTGGGAATCCAGCAGCTCCCTGCCTTTCTGCTGGGTGTCATAAAGGCAGGGTTGGGTTAAAATTCTCTTTGGGCAGAGACAAAGGATCAACACCTCCACAGAAGAGGAACGGAGAGGGATGGAGAATCTGGAAGGGAAAAAACAAAAAGCTGGTCTGTTCCTCCTGCTGCTGCAGGGTTTGGAGAGCATGGCCAGAGCTCTCTGACCCCGGGCAGGGCTGGGAGACCCCACTGGGACTCACTGGGACTCCCTCAGGGCCAAATCCCCCTCCTCTGGGGTAGCCCTGTGCCCAAATGCTCCCTCTGCCCACCCTGATGAACCCTCCCTGCTCTTGTTCCCCGCAAAGCTCCACATTTGAAGAGAATTCCCCTAAATTTGGAGGGGAAACCTCCAAACAAGCTACCCCAGACCACATTTTTCTCTTTTTCCACTCTCTCCTTTGCCACAAATGTGTGCCTGAGTGTGCAGAATGAGCTGGAGAGTTTTCAGATCATTTCCAGGCAAAGCTAGCAGAGGAATCTCTCCCCTGTGCCTGATTTCACAGCACCCCAGAGGTGAACACAGAAAACCCTGACCTTGGGCACAAAGAGCACCCAAAAACCCTGGGACGAGAATTTCCCACTGGATTTCCCCCCTTTCCATGTGGATTCAGGCACACACGATACTCCCAAACCCCTTTTGCTCCTCAAATATCACCAGGAACAAGGCACAGCAGGGAAGTCCCTGGAGGTTTCCCCCTTTTGCAGCACACAGGAGATGCCCAAGCCAGAGGCGGAACACCACGCACAGGTTTTGGCATGGAAAAGGAAAACAGTTTTATTTTTCCAGGGTTTTTTTTTTTCCACTCCTGTGGCAAGCACATTTCTCTCACTCTCAGGATTTTTCATAGAGGTGCACAGAGAGAAATGGAAGAGAAAAAAATTTCTATTTCTGCTCCTTGTTTTTCCTATGTGGAATGTGTTTGGAGAATTGTTTACCTGGGGTGGTTGCTTGATTGGATTCTGGTGAGGATTGTTTGAGCCTGGTGGCCAATCCAAACCACCTGGGGCTGGGCTCTCAGAGAGGGTCAGGAGTTGGGGGAGAGTTAGAGTCAGAGAAAGTAGTATGTAGTTTTAGTATCCTCCTTTTATATAGTATATTAATGTATTTTAGCATAATTATAATAAAGAAATAATTCAGCCTTCTGAATTGAGACAGACATCGTCATTTCTTCCCACCGCGTTCGCCTGCATTTACAATACACTCCTTTGGATCCACCACGTTAATCACGAGGCTCTGTGGTCACTGAGAGTCTCACCAGAGAGGGGAAAGCGTCTCACACACGTCTGGAGAGGGGGAGGTTGGAGTTTTCCTCCGCTGTGTGTCCACAGACACCTCATTTCTGAGCACCGCGGGCTCTCCTGGCCACGCTGGCCCGTTGCCTCCTTGCCTCATCCCAGGGAAGCGGGTGATAATGATGTGCTGATCCCAAGCTCCAGTGAAAAAGGCAATTATTTGTTTTGGAGCAAACACGGAAAACTTGAGCCGTGCAGCCTCAAAACCCAGCGGGCGGAGCGCAGGAGAGCAGCAAACAGAGGGTTGTTTTTGCCAGCTTTTCTTGCATAATTGCTGTTTTCTCCCAGACTGGGCTTGCAGGACTTGGGTGCTGCTGTTGGACTCTTCCAAATTTCCCGATGAGCTGGGACTTGGCTGGGGCTCACCCCAGAGAGCCAACCCTGGAGTGAATCCTGTCACTTCATCAGCTATTTTTAACAGCAACCAAGGTCTGGGCTTTTGAGCTGGCCTTATGATATTTAAGGAGGAGGTGTGGGGGGTGTCACTCATTACTCCTGAATTTTTGGCTCAACAAATCGGATTTTTTTGCTTCTTTCTCCCCTCACAAAGGCAAGGGGAGGGTAATTTTCCTAACTCCCCTCTGGTGTGAATTTACTGCAGGGTTAAGGTCTCCAGTGCTTCGCACAGGGCTTCAGAAAGTCAGGGAGAGAGCCAAGGGTTGGATTTTTGGGGAGTGTTCTGTGCTGGGCAGAAAGGAGGGGGTGAGGCCTTGTTGGAGATTGTCACCAAGGCACAAACACCAGCCCAGCCTGTTAAACATGTGCAGGAGCCCTGACAGCCGCAGGATGTGGCCTTGGTGATCTGAGCTGTCCTGGAGCCAGGAGGGACGTTCCTGTCCTGGGGGCCACCAGGAGCAGCCAGGCCAGGCCAGGGAGGGACTGTCCTGCTCTGGGCTGGGATGGGTGGCTCACCTCCAGTGCTGGGGGAACTTTGGGTGCCCCAATATAAAACTGAGCCATTAGAGAGTGTCCAGAGGGTGGGGAAGGGTCTGGAGCAGCTGAGGGCTCTTGGTGTGTGCAGCTGGAGCAGGGCACACTGAGGGCAGAGCTCAGGGATCTGCAGCTCCTCCCGAGGGGCAGCTCCCATCCCTGCTCTGGGACACGGACAGCAGCAAGGGAACGGCTGGAGCTGGGCCAGGGCAGGGCAGGCTGGAGCTCAGGGAAAGGTTCTTCCCCCAGAGGTGCTGGCACTGCCCAGGCTGCCCAGGGAATGGGCACGGCCCCGAGGCTGCCAGAGCCCCAGGGATGCCCAGGGTGGGATTGCTGACAGAACCAGAGGTCACAGCCTCAGCTGCCCCAGGGAAATCCAGGTTGGATGTCAGGAGAAAGTTTTTCATGGCAAGAGTGATAAAGTTCTGGAATGGCTGCCCAGGGAGGTGGTACAGTCACCATCCCTGGGTGTGTTTAAAACAAGCCTGGATGTGGCACTGGGTGCCAGGGTTGAGTTGAGGGGCTGGGGTTGGGTTGGACTTGATGGTCTGGAAGGTTGTTAAAAGCAAAACCAGTGAGAGACTCCAAGTCAGAAATATAATTTATTAGGAAAAGGGGAAAAAAATGCAATAATACAAAAGTAAACCCACAGACAGAGTCAGAACACAACCTGACACCCCTTTGCCCAGCGTGTTGGCAACAGTCCAAATTGGAGCTGCTGCCGTCCTCCTGGAATGGCAGGCGTGGTTCTGTCGGAGCAGTGATCCTGTGGAAGGGTGGAGTCTTCCTCTGAGGGTCCCGTGGAAAACCCCAGCTGTTCCTCCTGGGAACCAGTGGAAAGGCTGAGTCTGGTGTCCCACAAACCCAGATTATATCCAGGTAGGAATGCTCGGCTCCTCCCTCTGCATGGAGCATCCCACAATGGGATGTAACAGCTCTTATCAGTCACCAGTGATATTCAATACCATTCAATAGAGGATTGGTTGTGGAAGAGATAAAGAAAACTGCCCAGTTAAGAGAAGACAACTGCCACACCTCCAACAAATGGCAAATGGAATAAATATTGCCTTGCAGTCCAGGACAAAGGTCTCTTCCAGCCCAGTGGTTCTGTGTGAATCGTTGAGGTGGCTGTGCAGGTTCTGGGGTTGGATCCATGGTCCCTGTGGGTGCCTTGCACTCAGGACAGTCTGTGACTCTGAGTGGCTCTGTGGGGTGGCAGTGGCGCAGTCCCTGCAGGAGTCAGGGATAACAAACCCGGCTTCTCGAGGGTGTTCTCAAGGATTCCTTCCCTCCCCTGCTGATTTCTCAGGATGGTTTTGGGAACTCACACCCCTTGGCCTCCATGGTGCTCTGGACTGCAGAGGAGAGAGCAGAAAGCATTTCCAGCTGTGTGCAAAGCCCTGCAGGGGCTGCAGCATCACTTCGTCCCCTCTGCCCAATCCCTGGGCTCTGAGATGATCCCTGGCAGTGCCCAGGGCCAGGCTGGACAGGGGCTGGGAGCTCCTGGGACAGTGGGAGGTGTCCCTGCCATGGCAGGGGTGGCTCTGGAAGGGCTTTCAGGTCCCTTCTCACTCAAATCACTCTGGAATTGCATGAAGCAACAGCAGTTCCTGGCCCAGCTCTTCCCATGTTGGTCCAGCTGTGCCTTAAAACTTATTTCTAGTTCAATCTCTCTCTCAGCAATGTCATCTCAGTTCTATAACCTTCCTAAGTCAACTCACCTTATCTTAATGTTTGCATACACGTGTAAAAAAACGTGAATTTTCTATCAAATTTTTAAAACTCTTTACAAATCCATTTCCCACACCTTTCCTTGGATATCTGCAGCTAACTGGATGCAGGGGCCTCCAAATCCAGGCTCTGACTCCAAGATCTGCCTTCCAAACCCTCCTCCCTGTTTCCCCTGTGCTTGTTTTTCATGTCAAAAATGAAATTTTAAAAAGGCAGATCTTAAAATTTCATTTCGTTTTTTTTTCTTTTTTAATTTTGATGGAAAGAAGTGTATTTCCTAAGGCTCTGGAGGGTTCTGGAGCTCCCACTCACCAAAGCTGCCCCATGGATCTGCTGCTGCCCTGAGGTTGTCACCCAACACCCACTGAGGAAGTGGCACCAAAGAAGAGAAACACCTTCAGAAAAACTTCCCAAAATGTTTCTTTGCAGGTAATACATTAAGTACATATAGGGATTTTGGACTTGAGAGGAAATCCAGCCATTCCTGCTTCCCCCCCCCTTTTTTTTCTGCTCCTGTGTGCTTAGACAAGGGTTTGGAGACAATGGAAAAATTGACTTTTTAATGGGACAATTCTCCTCTCCTATTCCCACCTCTCTACACGTGAAGACAGCAAAGTCCTTTGCATCCCAGAGCTAAAATAATTCTAATCAGGACCTTTTCTTCACAAAAATACAATTTTTAAACTGCCCAATAATAATTTATTTTGCTCTATTAAATGCTACAAGTGAACGAAAAGGTCCTGTAGGATGCTTAGAATTTGAACTCTTAAAATTATTTGAAAAAAATTATAAAATGTATAATTAAAAAACCCCAAACAACTTTTCCAAACTGGAAGAAATCTGCAATTATCCCAGTCCTCCTTGATTTTTCCTCTTTTTCTTTTATCTTTAGGGTTAAACGAATGCTGCTTTATCCGTTCACAAGAAGAAAAAAAGAGAGAAATTCCAGAGGAAACTGGCTGGAAATGAGAAATTTCTCTCATCAGCCCTGAATGGGTGGAATTCTGCTCAGCTCTGATGGTTTCTGTGCTGCAAAATGTTTTTTTCTTGACAAAAATATCAATGTTAACTGCCTACTAATAATTTCTTTTGCTCCATTAAAGGATGCAAGTGAAAGAAAAGGTCCTGGAGGATGCTTAGAATTGGAACTCTTAAAATTAAAAATTACTCTTACAGTTGAAACTCTTAAAATATTTGAAAAAATATTAAATGTATCATTAAAAGCCAAAAACAACTTTTCCGAACTGGAAGAAATCTTCAATTATCCCAAATTTTTCATTTGTTCTTTTATCTTTAGGCTTAAATCAATGGTGCTTTAGCTCTTGCTAAGAAAAAAAAAAGATATAAATGCAAGAGGAAGGTGGCTGGAAATGAGAAATTCCTCAGAGCTGCCCTGAACGGATGGAATTCTGCTCAGCTCTGTTGCTTTCTGAGCTGCACCAATTAGTGCTGGCTGAGGATCCTTCCCTGAGTTCCTCCCCTCTCTGATTTTTTCTTTAATTGCTGTTTCTGGCAATAATTGTGCAGAGAGGCCCATTAATATTCCCCAGTAAATCAGAGATTCACTGGAGCAGTCCTGGCCTATTAAGGAGCCCTGAAACTCCCCTTGGAAAGCTCTGCTTGGAGTTATAATTTTAATTTCCATCATTTATGCAGAGATTTTCTCTAATGGAGCATCCACTTCGGGCTGGTTTTGCTTTTCAGGGGTGAGGGAGGGAGGGAGCTTCAGCCAAAACAATTCAGCAGTTTCAAAGAACAAAGTTAGAAGAAAAAAAATCTCTTGTTTTCCCCAGCCTGGTAATTCCGGCCAACTTTTGTCCAAAATTTGTGAGCTCCCCGTGCTTCCCATGGGGGCCTGTTGGGGGATTTTATTCCCATTAGATGGATCCAGATCCTACAGCTCCAGCAGCAGAGTCCTGGCTTCCCCTGCCCTGGACGATTCGCCAGTTTGGAGTCTTGAACATGAAAATTTTGGAGTTAAATCTGCTGGGAACAAGGGGCAGGGTGGAGCATGGAAAGTGGGAACAGAGTTATAAATGTAGGAATATCCACAGGGATTTGGGATTGGGAAGGGCAGGGGAAGGACATGGAGCTGGTGGGGTGGAATTGGGATCTGGGAATAGAGTTATAGGGATATCCACAGGGATTTGGGACTGGGAGAGGGGCAGGGGGTAAACGTGGAGCTGGTGGGGTGGGAGATGTGATTCCATCCAGGATCAGCCGCTCAAAGGGATGGGAAGAGGTGCACTGGGAAAAACTCCTGGAGTGGGAGCCAGGGCACAGGGAGGGAGAATCCAGGGAAAGAGAATGGTGTGAACAGTGCCAGGGACTTAGGGATGCTCCAGGATGGAGGGAAGAGGGCAGGGAAGGGGCTGCAGCTTCATTGGATCATTGAGTGGGAAGACGGGTGACATTCCCCTACAGTAACCAAGACGGGGGAGATCCAAACCCTCCTCCTTTCCCTCTTTTTAGGACCATTTTCCTCTTTTTAAGACCATTTTCCCCTTTTTAGTAACATTTTCCCTCTTTTTAGTAACATTTTCCCTCTTTTTAGGACCGTTTCCACTCTTTTTAGGACAGCTGGAGGTAGGCTGGATGCCACTTCCCTGATTCTGTGCTGTTCATCTATTTTTTATTTTGTTATCAGTCAATAAATCCCTGTGTTCACAGTTGGGGATTGTGAAGCAAAACACTTCAAAGTCATAAAAATAACTATAGGGGAAAAAATCATAAAATATGAAGCAATATTTGAAAATTCCACACTTGGATATTCATGCTTTCCAACAACAAATCTGCTCAGAGAGGATTTTTTTCCAAGAGATGTTGCAATCCATATTTTTGGCATTCAAAAAAAGTGTTCCAGGAACAAAGTCCTTGTGAAGTCCAGCCAGTTTTATCCTCATATTATAAATGGGAAACTGAGGCCCGGGGATGGGGAGTTCCCCATGGTCCAGGAGCCCAGAATTCCCAATGTTATCCCAGTAAAACCAGTTTAAATGGAATAAAACTCCCCAGTAGAGGTGAGTGCTGTGTTTTATCTCCCATCAGATGCTAAATGTCCTCTTTCAAACCCATTCCTTTCAATTCCATTCCCTGCTCCTACTTCACTTGGGGACAAATGGGAATTCTCACTGATCACGGAGGAAATTGCTTTCCCTTTTGTTAGGAATAATTAGGAATGCAATTTATCCCCCCTTCCCTTAATTATGAGTGCAGGAGGATCCATTTGCCTCATTAAATATTTATTGTTCCAGCCCAGGTAGGAAGGAGCCCTGGAAGTGCAGCCTTGGAAATCCATCCCTGTTTTCCAGAGTAATAATTTCATCTCAGATCATTTTCCTCACTCAACCTGCAGCACAAATCCAACAGGATTTTATAAACTTTTACTGCTACTGGCTTTGGGGCTGCAAAAACCTGGAATTTCAGCCTCTTGGCTTGGAGATCAAGAGTGAAACTGAAGTGGGGAATATCCCCGAGCAAGGCCGGGATTTATTTTGTGGGGTTGTCTATAAATCAAGGATGATTTCATGTCCATCCGGCTCATTCCCGTCTGGAGTTTGTAGTGGAGCCATCCAGGATTTGAGTCATGTGTGAAATATTTCTGTCCATCTGCTCCAACAGGAGAAGAACAGCTCTTCCAAGAGCTCTTTTGTCCATAATAAATCTCCAAGGAAAGCCCAGCAGATGTGGAGGGTGGGTGCTCCAAGCAGACCTTCAGCCACGTCCTGCATTGTTCACCCAGGACCTCGGCTCCAAGGAAGATTCCCAGAATTCTTGGATTGCTTCAGCTTGAAGCAACTGAGAAAACATCTTGGGCTGTTTGACCTGTTGGGTCGTGAAAATAAATATTTGGAGGGAAGGAATTTCTGTGGGATATTTCCCAGATCCAAGGGTTTGTGTGTTCCTCTGGCTCACGAGGTGACAGGTCCGAGATGTGTCCATGGCAGGGGGACCTGGGGACAGGACCACTGGTGGCTTTTTTAGCTGTTCCTCAAGAGGAGCTCCAGGGCAGAGAGATTGGGATCACCTAGGGAGAGAATTCCTCCCATGTGAGAATGAGGAGAAGGAGGAAATTGCATGGATAAAGCACCGATGGCTGCTGCAGGAGCTCACAGCAATGTGGCCCCACAAAAACAACATTTCACTGGGGCTGGGTTGGGTTTAGAGCCAGATCCTGCTGGAGGGCCTGGAGAGCTCTGCATGGCCACCCTGAGGGTGTCCTGCTGCCCATCCCACGGCTCTCTGTTGTGGAAAGGGACCTTTCCAAGGATCATTTCCAAACTCCCTCTCTCCTCATCCCTGGCAGGGGCAGTTGATTGTCAACAAAACTAAAGGGTCAGGATTCTGTACACGGCAGGGATCCAGGGTTGGGTCCTCCTGGTCAGAGGAGACCAGGGACAAACAGCACCGGGAGGGAAGGAGGAGGAGGAGGAGGAGGAGGAGGAGGAGGAGGAGGAGAAGGAGAAGGAGAAGGAGAAGGAGAAGGAAAAGGAAAAGGAAAAGGAAAAGGAAAAGGAAAAGGAAAAGGA
>QUSF01000275.1:0-23113 GCA_003676055.1 Chloebia gouldiae
AGTGTGTAAGGCACAGGAGCAGCGTGCCCAGGTTCCGTGCCCTGTCTCTCCGAGGTGCCGGGGCTGTTCCTGCAGCCCTGCCCGCCTCCAGCAGCCCCGGGCCGGGCGGGAGGGGTTCCCCCGCTGCAGCCCCGGCCGAGGCGGCAGCAGCTCCGTGCTGCTCCTGGCACAGCCCTGCGGCAGCAGCTGCACGGGGCTGTGCAGCCCAAGAGCCCAAAGCAGCGCCCGCAGCAGCGCAGCAGCGGCGCAGCTCTGGGGCTCTGCTGCTGCTGCTGCTGCTGCTGCCGGGCAGCCCCGCAGGGCTCGGGGCTGAGCAGCCGTGCCTGGAGCCCGCTCCTGGCACCTCCAGCCTCGGGGCTGCTCCTCTGCTGCTCCAGGGCAGGGCCTTTCTCCGGGACTGGCTTTTCTTGCTGCTGGGAGAACTCTCACACAACCCCGAATCCCCGGGGCTGGAAAAGCCCTCCCGGCCCAGGCAGTCCCAGCTGGGCCCCGTGCCCACCTTGTCCCCAGCCCAGAGCTCTCAGTGCCACCTCCAGGGGACACCTGCAGGGATGGGCACTCCAAACCCCCCTGGGCAGCCCCTGCCAGGGCCTGAGCCCCCTTTCCATGGGGAAATTCCTGCTGCTGTCCCAGCTGAGCCTGCCCTGGCCCAGCCTGAGGCCGTTTCCCCTTGTCCTGTCCCTGTTCCCTGGAGCAGGGCCCGACCCCCCGGCTGTCCCCTCCTGTCAGGGGGTACAGAAGGATTGTTTCTTTCCTAGGCCCTCTCCTCCTGTTCTCTGCTTTCCAAAACTGAAAAGGAATCACTGAAGGATGACAAATACCACACGGATATTTGGGACTCAATGTTCGCCCATTTCTTGTGTCCACAGGGACAACCAAGTGTCTCCCTCCTCCCTTGCCCAAAGTCCAACAGCAGAGAGTCCCAGGCCAGCATTCTCTCTGTGGGAGCAGCAGGAGGGAAGTTGGAAGACTTCTGCAGCCCTGAGAGAGGGAAGGCAGGAATTCTCCTTTCTTTCTGTCTTTTCCACACCAGAGGAGACTCCTACAAAGGCAAAAGGAATTGTTCATGCTGGAGCTGCCCCGTGAGGCTCCAGCCCAGAGAACAGGCCTGGGGGACATCAGGTCTACTCGCACCTGCAGGTCGGCACTTCATAGCTGGGCCAGGAGTGGAAAGATTTGAGAGAAAACAGATTATCCAGAACCACACTTGGTCTGTCTCCTCTCACTCCCCGCACTTGGAGAAGGTTCTGGATAAATGATGGAGGGCACGCGTAGGAAATGAGGAGGAACTCTGATTTTACTCCTCGTGTGCTGCCATGCGGCCTGGGAAAGGAGAGGAGCTTTTGTGCGTGGCTGAAGCGTGTGAGTCCTCCAGGAGTTCCACGCCCATTCTGAAGCCTTGGACCCAGCTGTTGGTTTTTCCCTGATGCTGCTCAGTTTTGCTTCAATGTGCCCAAAATGAAGAAGAGCACAGGAGAAAATTTAAATGTTGTAAAGGACAAGAGCAAGAAGTGACGGGACTGTGTAAATTTTTGGTAGCCCGGCTTTTGCCTCTTGGCCCTGAGCTTCCGCGGAAAGTCCATTCGAGGTGCAGAGAGCGGCATAAAAAAGAGCCCCTCAGCCCCGTTAGCCAGGGGTTTTGTTCAGATCCGAGTCAGGCGGGGGTAGAAACAGCGAAGCAACAGGGAATCCTCAGGGGAGGAGTGAGGGGATTCCATCAACACCGTGGGACAATCAGGATAGGGGGAGCAGAGGGAAAGGCACAGGGGCCAGCGGGGCAT
Organism: Chloebia gouldiae; assembly: GCA_003676055.1. Classification (NCBI taxonomy): domain Eukaryota; kingdom Metazoa; phylum Chordata; class Aves; order Passeriformes; family Passeridae; genus Chloebia; species Chloebia gouldiae. The sequence goes on from QUSF01000275.1 coordinate 1,782, forward strand.
CCTGGATTAGGGGATTTCCAAGTGGGTGTTTCCATCAGGAGTTGGCCCAGGGGGTGAGTGGCAGGGAACATTCAGGGAAATGGGGCAGGGTTGCCTTGACAGGCAGGGAAGGGACTGGGACAAAGGGAGGGGAATAACTTGAGGGACACCTTTAAAGTGAGTGTACAACTTAGGGAGAAAAACCGCTTGGGGAAAACGTGGGGGGATAACAGAATGAAACATTTAATAATAACTTCATGAAATAAACATAAACCACAACAGGTTCCTGTCTGCTCCAGTGCTGTTGGGGTGCCGGGGGTGGCCCTTTGTGACACAGGCAGATGGTGTCATGGCCCTTTGTGATGTGGGACGTGGTGGTGGCCAGAGACCCTTGTGACATCATGGAGCTCCACCCGGGCTGAGGGTCTCCAAGGGGCGCAGAGCCCTGGGGTGCCCAGTCCCAGGAGAGCCGCTCTCTGAGGAGGACGCAGCTCCCTGGGTCTGTCTGCGCAGACGCCGATAGCGACAGGTTTGGAGCTACCGACGGCGACAGACACCCACAGCGAGGAGGGCAAAGCCAGCTCCAACTCCCGGTCCCACAGCACCTTGCCCAGCTGGCTGGAAGCCACCAGCGAGCAGTGCTCGGGGGCAGTGGGCAGCTCAGTCCTGCCGCTGTCACAGACTGAGGAGGAGGAGAGGCCCTTCGCTGAGATGGACCGAGAGCTTTCCCAGTGGGAAGATGTTGAAGAGACCTGCCAGAGAGACGTTCCAGGAGCCCAGGAAATGTCCCGGCGGGGAGCCAGGAGCAGCCAAGAGCTGTACCAAGGCCAGGTACGTGTGAGAGTTTGGGAAGTTTCCCGGTACAGAGGTGGGACACACCAAGAGCTCTGTGGACAGGAAGAAACCACCAGAGCTCAGGAGCGGTCCCAGTGGGAGGAGGACAGTGAGATGTACCAGGAGGGGTGGGAGAGGGAAGAACGTGTGACGACCCAAGAGATTTGCCAATGGGAAATAGATGTGAGTGGGCGGCAGGAGATGGGATGGGGAGAAGACGAGAGATGGCACGAGCTGTCCCTGCAGAGAGATCTGAGTGTCCCAGAGGATTCCCAGTGGGATGATGCCCAAGAGCATTCCCAGAGGGAAGGTGAGAGGTACCGAGACCTCTCACCATGGGGACAAGATGAGCACTCCCACATGTCCCAGTGGGAAGACAGGAGAGGGCTGGAATTGTCCCAAGCGGGAGACAGCAGTGGCAAGGAGCTGTGCCAAGGACCAGGCGCTGCAGCCCAAGAGCTGCCCCGGTGGGACGATGTGAGGGAGCGAAAGCTGTGCCAAAGGGAGGAAGATGGGAGCAGGCAGGAGCTGTCCCCGTGGGGACACAACATCAGCTCTGAGACCTGGGACAGACCCTTGTGCCCAGTGAGGGACGAGGAGCCTCAGCCTTGTCCCCCAGAGGGGCGCAGCTCTGCCAGCCCCGTGGGCACAGAGGTGGCAGCAGAGGCAGCCCCTGCCCTGACCAGCCCCTCTCCTTCCCCACAGAGTCCCATAGAGGCCAAGCTGGCAGCTGCTGCCCCGGCCGGAGCTGCTGAGGAGGAAGATCTGCCCAAGCCTCTCGCTCCTGAGGAGGTAAAGGCAGCGGCTCCTCCTCTCTTCAGTGAGCAGCTGCCATCAGCAGGGACACAGAGCTCATCCAGTGTCCCCTCCAACACCCCGACCAGAAGCCAGGCTTCACCATGCCAGGATCAGAACATCAGTGAGGAGATCCTGATCCTGGGGCTGATGGTGTTCTTCTTAGTGGGGCAGCAGCTGGAGGAAGAGAATGCCCTCCAAGAGGGGATGGCTGCAGAAGAAACACGGCCCAGCCCTCCCAGCCCCAAGGGCACAGCGGCAGCAGCAGAGGCAGCGCCTGCCCTGCCCAGCCCCGCTCCTGCCCCACAGGGTCCCACGGATCAGAACATCAACAGGGAGACCCCGATCCAGGTGCTGCAGGAGATCCAGGCACTGAAGCAGCAGGTGAACAACTCCCAAGAAGTGTCCCAGGGGCAAGAGTGCCCTGAGCAGGAGCCGTCCCAGGGAGAAGTCACAAGTTGCCCTGAATGCTGTGACTGGGACGAATGGTCCTCCTTCACGGAAGTCACCAGCTGCGACGACCTCTCAGACTGGGACAAATACACTGAGCCGTGGCTGTCAGAAGAAGATGAAATCAGCTCTGCAGAACATTCCGATGGGGAAGAATACATTGGCCAAGACCTTTCCCAAAGAGAAGCCTGCACTGGCCAAGACTTGTTGAGAGGAAATGGCAGCAGACCATTAGGAGAATCCAGTTCCGAAGACAGCCTTACAGAGCTCATGGAGGAGTACTGGGAAGACAAGAGCGACCATGGCATCGGGACTAAGCCCTTGGCCCCAGAGGAGGTCGTGTGGGATGAGGTGAGCCTCGGGGAGCTGCCCCCAGAAGGCAGCAAAGACCAAAAATCAGAAGTTTTTGCGGCAGAGGGGCTCCTCGTGCCCGTCCCTCGGGAGGCCTTGGTTGAGTGGCCGGCACAGGAGCCGTGCAGCCAAGGGCCGGCGCCTGCCCTGCACAGCCCCCCCAGCCCCTGGCCTGCCCGGCTGGGAGCCCAGGCCCTCCGCGGGCAGCCGGCTGCCCCCAGGAAACGTCCCTCCCGCTTCAGGCGGGCGCTGCGGGCGCTGCGGGGGCTGTTCCGCTGGCCCTGCCTCCGCCCACGGACCCAGGAGTGAAGCAGACGGGGAAGAAGATGAAGAAGGTGAAGACAAAGAAGGTGAAGAACAGGAAGAAGATGAAGATGACCGCTCCTGCCAGTCCCGCTCCTCTGTGTCGGAGCAGCAGCTGTTCGGTTCGGCTCGAGGGGCTCAGAGATTGCTGCTGCAGCTCCTCCCAGCCAGGGAAGGGAAGAGCCTTTGGATGGGCCAAGAAAGCCAAGCAAAACCCAACCAGGCAGAGCCGCGAACGCCTGGGCAGTGAGGCTTGGAAAATGCCCACCCTAAGAGCCCAAAGCTCCCCCATCCCTGCCCCGCACACACCCGGCCCCGGGCCTGGAAGATGCAGCAACCATTGCTTGGCACAAAGCAGAGGCTCCTTGAACAGACTCTCAGCACAGTCCGCTCCAGGACTACGGCACAGAAGACAAAGACAAAGATGAAGACAAAGACAAAGATGAAGACAAAGACACAGATGAAGACAAAGACAAAGATGAAGACAAAGACACAGGAAAAGAGGACAAAGACGACATAGCAGATGAAGAAGACGAAGACAGTGAAGAAGATGAAGACAAATCGGCTGAAGAATATGAAGAACACAGCAAAGAGGAAGAAGACAAAGATGAAGACTAAAAGGACATGACAGAGAATGTTTATTTAAGAATAGATAGAAGACGTATAGTAATAGGAATTTAGAAATACTTAGAAGAAGAAGAGTACTAGGTATAGGAATAAGAATTTCAAAATAGATAGAAGAAGAAGAATAGGAATAGGAATAAGAGTTTCGTAATATGTAGAAGAAGAAGAAAGACAATAGGAATAGGAATAGGAATATAAAAATACATAGAAGTAGTAAAGAAGAAGAAGAATAGTAAGAAAGAGTAGGAAGTAGAAGAACCATAAGAAGAATAAGAATAGAAAAGTTAAGAGAAAATTGAAGGAATAAGTAAAACTAGCAAATAAATTATTTTTATTACGTACTGCATATTTCTATTACAGTTATGAAATAAAAACATGAATATCCAGTATGTTGTAATTACAGTCCCTTATAATGTCCCCACGCTGCTGCCGTTATGGAGGAATCTGTGTGTTTTCTGATGAAGTGTGTAAGGCACAGGAGCAGCGTGCCCAGGTTCCGTGCCCTGTCTGTGTGACTGAGAGAACTTCAAAATTTTGAGTGGAAGATTTTGATTCAAATCTTTTGGAATTCCTGCAGAAGAGAACCAGTTGTTTTCGCAGAACCCAACTTTCATGGGAACCTCCAAATCTGTGAGGGGACAGGAGGTTTTATTCCCACCTGTGCTCCCAGGGTGAAGTCACCACAACATCAAAACCGACTCTAACCAGTCAAACAGCACCTGAGCTGTCCCTTTGGATGGTTTTTAGGTATGTCAGATGGTTTTTAGGTATTTCAGATGGTTTTTAGGCGCTTTAAATGGGTTTTAGGTGGTTTAGATGGTTTCAGATGGTTTTTACGTGTTTTAGATTGTTTTTAGATTGTTTTTATGCTTTTTAGATGTCTTTTAAATGCTTTAGATGTCTTTTAAATGCTTTAGATGGTTTTTAGGTGTTTTAGATGGTTTTTAGATGATTTAGATGGTTTTAAGATGTTTTAGATGGATTTTAGGTGCTTTAGATGGCTTTTAGATAGTTATTAGGTGTTTTAGATTGTTTTTAGATGTTTTAGATGGGTTTTAGGTGGTTTTAGATATTTTAGATGGTTTTTAGGTGCTTTAGATGGTTTTTAGATGATTTAGATGTTTTTTAGGTGTTTTAGACGGTTTTTAGGTGCTTTAGATGATTTTTAGATGGTTTTTGGATGATTTTTAGGTGGTTTAGATGGTTTTTAGATATTTTAGACGGTTTTTAGGTATTTTAGATGGTTTTTAGATGCTTTAGAGATTTTTTAGATGTTTTAGATGGTTTTTAGGTGTTATAGATGGGTTTTAGATGTTTTAGATGGTTTTTAGATTATTTAGATGGTTTTTAGATGTTTCAGATGGTTTTTAGATGGTTTTTAGGTGCTTTAGATAATTTTTAGATATTTTAGGTAGTTTTTAGGCGTTTTAGATGGGTTTTTAGGTGTTTTAGATTATTTTTAGATGTTTTAGATGGTTCTTCTCTCTTCCCTCGTGGCTCAGGTCCAGCCTCTTGCCTCCCCAGTTGGCCGCCGCTGGAGTGAAAAGAGCTTTAAAAAGCAGCTTTGGGCTCCTCCGGGGGGCTTTAGGCTCTTGACCCGGGCTGTTGTTCCTTTCAGTGACACAGCCAGAGGTCACCCACCCCTTTTGTCACCCTGCTGGAAAAGAGCAGGAGGTTGCAGTGCCCACAAAGCCCCTTTGTGCCCCGAGGCAGCAGCTGAAGCATTTCTGAGCCCCCAAGACGTGCCAGCGCTGCCCAGATATCATCAAGATATCATTTTTCTTGGTACCCTTTTAAAGTTTTAAACCTGCTTTTAAACTTGGGTTTAAACCTAATCCCATCTCACGACAAGAAGGGAGTGCACTGTAATTAAGCACCACGCTAATCAGTGCATTAGCTAAAAAAAAAAAATCTAAAAATTGGTAAAATCTCTAATTAGCAAACCAAAATCACTGTGACAGTGACAGAGCCACTTCTTGGGCTCTGTTTGCTGGGTCACACACACAAAAAGCCTCCAAGGGTGGCTTAAGGACGGGGAGGTTCCAGTCGGGTGCTGCATTTTACCTGGTGGCTGCAGTGGAGGAAATTGAGTAATTAACACAAGTACGGTAATTAAAAGTGGTGAAATATTTCACTTTTTTTGCTTTATTATTATAATTATATAACTATTCTTATATTTATTATAACTATATTATTATTATATTGTATGTATAATATTATCATGTATATATACTAATATAATAAAATGTAATGATATAATATTATAATTTTTTTCTCATTATAATATAATATTATATTACAATATATTATTATATAATATTATAGTATTATGTATTATTATATAATATTAGTATTATATAATATAGCATTATAATTATTTATAATTATATATATTATAATATAATTATTTATTATTTATTATTATATTATTATTATAATAACATATATAATAATAATTAATATACTTATGTTCTGTTATATTATGCTTATCTTATACATATTATATTACAATATATTATATTACATTACATTATATTATGTTTTTATATATATTAATATATATAATATATAATATGTATTGTATATCATATATTATATATTATACATTATATATTATATAAAATGATATATAATATATAATATATAATATATAATATATTATATATATATATTATTAATATATTGTATTACATTACATTACATTACATTACATTACATTACATTATATAATTTCGCTTATTCCTGTTTTTCCCCTAGATATTATTTCCATCTTTTATTCTCCCATTCATTCAAATGTTTCTTTCAAACCCTGCTTTCTTTACCTCTGCTCTTTGACATGCTTTATTTTATTTTTTTCCTGAATTCAGCAGCTCCCAGGAAGGGTCTGAACCCAACCTGGGCAGTTTTTTGGGGTTGGCAGCGAATCTGGCCACCTGCACAAGGAGGGATTTTAGGGCTCTCAGAACCCTTAAACTGATATGGAGACATATTTGTTCATTTTCAGGCTCTGCAGGAGCTGATTTCTCACCCGTGGATGATGTGGGTGCAGGGCAAAAACTTCAATAGAAAAAAAGAATAAATCTCCACAAAACATTCTGTTTCCCTAAGCAAATCTTCAGTGCAGACTGCAAGACAAAATACTTGAAAATATCTTGACAATCACACAAAACACTGAATAAAAAACCACACCTGTGTATGAAATCATCGCTGACTGTTGGTGCTCATGAGCGACGCCTGACCAAAATTTCCAAAAATTCAATGCATTAATAATAATTAATAAATTAAAAAGAAGAGTGCATCAGTGGGTTTGGGTGAATCCACCCCTTTGCCACCTGCCCAAGGCACTGAAGTGGCTTTCAGGGCTCTCCCAGAGGTTTTGTTTTTGGAGGCTGAGCCCCAGAAATGCTGGTTTATGTCACGAGGTAAATAAATGTTCTGTCTATTCGTGAGTGCCAGCAGCAACTCGGTGGCCACAAAGCCTCAGTTGTTGAATTATTTATGAATACCAACGTTATTCATTTAGTCCTGGAATCCTGGGGTCTCTTCTGTTTTGTTTATGCACATACACACATTTATTGATGTAATTTATATCTAGAAAGAGGAGAAATCTGGAATATTTCTCTCTGCAGTGGATGGAGTTCAGTTTATCCCAGAGCCACGGGACCTCCTTGCTTGTGAAGTCTCTCACTCCTCATTTCAGAGCAGGATTTCTGTGGGAAGTTACCAAGAGATTGATGGGAGCATTTTCACATGGCAGCGACTTAAATATGGCCAGTTGCAAAAGAGAGAATCTTTTGTACTTTACTCAAATTATCCAGTTTTTTTCTCCCCTTTAAAATTTTTTTTTAGTTCTCTTTAACAGGATTTTTTCTTCATTGTAAAGCACCAGAGCTGGATGACGTAATTCTGAGTCTCCACTTAAATTTATATTTTAGGAACTCTAAGAATCGTGGCTATTGAACCCCAGACCTTCAATTCCCTGTTTTTTCTGGTGCAGAAAGAGGATTTTTTTCTCTTTTTGTAGTCCTTGCATGTATTTCTTTCCTTACAATCTGTAAACTCAGATGTCAAAACATGGTGAGCCACCTTCAAAGAGTTTAGCATCGATGACACAAAATTTTGCTGCCATTTCTGTGCTTTTCCTTTATATTTGAGGAGAATTTCATCTCCAGCTTGGACAACCCTCCTGAAATCAATGAATGCTCTCCTCGTGAGCCAGGAGGAGCTGTTCCATGTTCCCACATGCTCAATTCACAGGGAAGAGTGGCTAATGGGATTTTTATTTTTATTTTTTTTTTGCCCTACCCAGCTGTCCCCAACTCCTGATTTCTCCATCCCTTTCCTGTGCCCAGCTTTGGATTCCCTTGGATTGGCTCCCTCAGAAAAGTCACCCCTGACTTGGTGTCCAAAGGTGTCCATATTTGTTTATTAAAATTCTCTCAGGTCAATATTCTGCAAGCAGAGAATCCCTGGCAGGATTTTCCTCCAAGTTATTGGCATTATGCTCAATAGCATGATCCTGACAGCAAATTTATTGCAACTTTGAACAGCCTGTCAGATCCTGATTTTTGTGGAATTGAAGGGCAAAGCTCACCCTTGGACAAGAACATTTCACCCTGAGGCTCAGCAGGGTTTGCACGTTCCCTTTTTTTTTATTTTTGTTCCTGTTCACCTGCTTTTCCCCCTTTATTTATTTTTCCACTCAACCACATCCAACTCTGTGGGATTTCTGGATGTTGTAGAAGGAATCCATGGCAGTTGGATGACAACCCCACAACCCCAAGGTGAATATTTGGCTCTGTTTGGTTCAGATCTTAAAAAGTTCCATCATGTACAGTACCCATCATGTGGGCAGCCCCTTCCCCAGTTCCTTGAGCCCTGACTTTTGCTCTTTTTTCTTGATTGATAAGTGACAGCTCTGCATTCTGGGCCTTGAAATATATATTTACAGTAGTCCAAGAAATTTGTCCTTAATCAAAGGAGGCTTGACTTGCCAGCACATCTTTAGAATATTATTGAGTAACTCATTAAAATGTTAATAGCTTCTGTCAGGATTTATTGATCCTGATGTCAGCTTTTCTCAGAATAAGAAATAAAGCTGATTTTTGGCTCATCTTCACACCATGCTGAGTGATCAGGACTTAAATAGAATAATGAGAAGGGCTTGAGGAGAATAATCAGCATTTATCCAGCACTTGTGAATACAGACAGATACAAGAGTGGATTTTTGGGGTGTGAAACACTGGGGAACAGAAGGAAAACAAAGAGAATCTGGAAGATTCTACCAAGTAATTTTTCTGCTGAAGCAAAGAGAGAGGATGTAATAACATCAAATGGTTCTCTTGAATAAAACCTGATTTTTTTTTCCCCCAGCTTAGTAAAATAAAAGCCTGAGTTCCCTTGTTGTTCAGTTTCTATTCCACTGAATTTCTACAAGACAAACATTTGATGTTGTCAACGTTTTTTGGGGAATGTGTGGCACTGGACAAAATCCTGACTGACCCAGGGAAGGAGAGGGAGGGAATGGGATTTATTTTCCAAAGGTTTTGGTTTTTTTTTTTCCCAAACTGCTCATCTCAGGATCTTTCCCAGCAGGAGCAGCAAGAGGAAAACAGCAAATCCCAGGCTGAGCCCAGCTGAGGCTTGTCAAGGGTCAAGATGAATGAAAAAAATAAGAGAGAAGAATCTGTCTTTAATATCTTGCTTTAAAAATTATGAAGTGAGGACTTTCCATGTGAGAACATCGAGTGTGGCACAGCCTGAGCAGGATTTTAGCTCGTGGTGGGAGATTTGCTAATTCAAAAGGACCCTGATATAGAAAAAAAAATGGTTTTTCTTCAATTATTCCCTTAAAAATTGATTTAAACAGCTGCCTGCAAGGCAATTCCCTCTCAGCCTGGCATGTAGGGACTTTCCCTGGTGAATACCTGGGAAGTGAGAGACATTTACTGGATGTAGGATTGAGGCATTGAAAATGGGCTAAAACCTTACCTGGCTGCATTTGTCCTGGTGAAAAACCTAAAAAATGTGAATGTCTGCAAGGAAAAAGGCTCAGCCCTGTGATACAAGAGATCCCTTTAAATCCTGTGCTCCTAGAGCACAAAAGTTAGAATTGGAATTGGAATTGGAATTGGAATTGGAATTGGAATTTGAAAAAATAATATAGAATTAGGAAAAAAAAATATAAGGTTTTTTTGTAGTTTATGTCTAAGGGCAAGAGTTATAACCAAGAGGGTGAGCTGCAAAAAATGCTGCAAAACTTAATTTAAAAAAGAAAACTTTAGGACATCCTGCGAGAAGCTGGTTCCTAAATCAGAACACCTTGTCTGGGTATTTTGAGTGGAGTCTGCAGTCAGGGAGGATTTCTAGGAGCTACAGCTATGAGTGATATTGTTCTGGATTTATTCAACTTTACCTTTTCATCAGGTCAGCCAACATAAGAGGATGATGAAATTTGGCCAAGCAGGCAGATGTCAGCACGTGCTGAGTGCACTTTAATCTGGAATTTCCAGTATTTGAGACTCAAACGTGGAAAAAGCCCAAAATGATGCCTCGTTTGTGTGACTTGCAGCTCTGATTTTCATTAACACTTTTCCTGTGACACTTGCCAATAAATCCTGGAATTGCTTGCATTCCTTTAAAAAAGAAGGGAGGCAACAGCTGTGAGGATGTAGACCAGAAATATTATTTGGTTTGTGATAAAGAGCATGAAATCTGGTTGAATACTTTGTTTAACATCTTAATTTTTATGTATAAAGTGTGTAATTAATAACAATTTCTCAGAGAGGTGAAGAAATTCAATATGCCTATAAGTAATTATACATTTTTGTGCAATCCTGTTCAAAATGCAATATAAAAGTTGCTCGTATATGGAAATGACTTTAGGATCAAGGTCAGGGTTTTTATGGAGTGATTTGAGATTCCTCAGGATAAAAAATGCCATCTAAATGTAAAGATACTGTTTGTTAGGCATTAGTGCTTTACAGACAGTAAATTTAATGGGCCTGATTTTCATTTACCTTTACAGTCAGATGAGGGATCTATTTTGGAAAAGTCACCACTGTGGGGAAAGAAAAACAATAGCCAGGAAATTGCTAATGTTAATGTGATGTAAAGTCAAGGAACCATTTCCAATCTCGTTTAAACTTTGATTCAGGCAGGGCCTGGAACCTGCGCTTCATTTTAATCATGTCAGCAGTCCCAGCAGTGGGGAGACCACTTAAAATTAGGATTTCTTCTGCCTGCACAGAGGCCTCAGTCAACAGACTCCAAAAGACATTAGCATTTCTCATCCCAACTTAATGGATGGATGGTCTTCTCCCAAAACACGGGCACGGAATTTAATGGAGCAGAAAAACTTCCCTGGTGGAAGGAGATGGGGAGGGGGAGGCTCATCCCTGGAAAGAAAGAGGGAATCTCAAGGAAAATCCCAGGTGAGGTGCTCCACTGATACCTCAGGTTTGAGCTTTTCTATTTTTCACATTCTGTGCTGCTTTAGTCTGTGGGTCTGAGCTTCACATTATGGGATGGTGAGCTCTGTGCACAGAGCAGAGACAAAACAATTCCTGCTCCAGTTGGGCACCAAGGACAAATGATCCAAACCTCAGCCCAGCAGCACAAACCCCGTGGGCTGGAGAGAGAAAAACCAGCAGGGTGGGACTGCCTGGGCTGGAGCTGGAATGGGACAATGAACTCCAAGGTGCCAATGGAGCAGAGCTGATCCCAGGGAGAGCCCCCGGGAGCGCTCGTGCATTTTGGGGCCATTTTGGGGCATTTGGGTGCAGCCCTGGCTGGGCTCTGGTGCTGCCCAAGGTGGATCCATGAGGAGATCCTTGAATAAATCCCGAATTTATTCTGCAGCTCTGCCCAGCTCTGCTCCAGCTCAGCCTTCCCAAGGCTTCATCACAAGATGCCCACACTGTCCTTAACTGGGAGAAACACCTAAAATAAGAGGGAAGAGATTTTTTTTCCAGAGGTTTCTCTGCCTTCACCTACCCAGGGGATGTGTCTTATCTCCCACAGAATCCCAGAACGAGCCAAGCTGCAAAGGACCACAAACATCCTCCTCTGTGTCAGCAATAAATAATTTCATCAAAGAACTCCCCACAAACAGAGGCTCCCTCAGAGCTGCCTCCCTCTCAATGGTGCTATTCAAATTATCTGCATTATTGGTCATTTTAAGGATTAATCTTGCCAGAGAGCTGCTTGGAGTGTCTGCTGAAAAACAATGTCCCCTTGTGCCTTGGATTTAAAAATAAAGCAGCCATTCTGAATTTCAGAGCGTGTGTTTATAAATAAGACACGCTCGCAGTCCATATTTTGCACTTTCAGTTTTTAAGTGCTCTGTGATCTCGAATTTGATGGGCTTTGGGTTTTTTCCCAAACACAAAGATCAGAAAAAGCCATTTTCTGCTGCTTCTAAAGTAATGATGTGCAACTTAGTGTTCTGCACGAGCAGAGATTATTTTTATATTTTGTGAATATGTGTTTATCCTTCAAGCTTTGAAAGGCTGCTCACAACAGGAAATATTTCCACAATCCTTCAGGCATCTGCACTCTTTTGAAGAAATCACTAAAATAAAATTTGCTTCTGACACTTGGGGACTTGAAGAACTCTTGTGTGTTTTGGGGGCTCTTGGAAACTTCTTTTTCCCCTTAAAATTGGCAAGATGTCTTTAGTTTGCTTATTTATTTATATATATATTTATTTATTAAATAATTTATGTATTTTATATATATGTATGTATTTATATATTTTCCTAATAGACAGTAGGGATTGGATGTGATTGTGGCTAAAAGAGGGGGACTGTTATAAAATGTTATAAATATCTTCCTAAAAGATCCAGGACAATTCTATAGATTTTAGGATTGGAGATCATCACAATTTTCTCTTCCTTAAAAATATCCCTGCATCTCCAGCAGGATCCAGGCCTTGGGATGCCACACCCCTGTGACTTGCCTGTGTTTAACTTGGTGGGATTGGGATTAAATTCCACTTTCAAGGCTTCAAATTACTGGAAATTTATCATATTCTGTGGTAAAAGTTGGTTTATTCCTCGGCTGGAAATAAAAAATAAAAATAAATAAAGAAATAAATAGAATAGAATAGAATAGAATAGAATAGAATAGAATAGAATAGAATAGAAGACAATACAATACAATATTTTTAAAAATTAAAAAATTAATAAAAATAAATATGAAATAAAAAATAAAAATTAAAAATTAAAAAAATTTAAATAATAAATAAAATTAACAAAAAGCTCCTCAGATTAAATTCTCAAATAAATCTTTGCCTTCATTCAGTGATTTACTTATCTTGATCTCTGTATGAATCTGACTCACAAGAACCTTGAGCAACGACACCAAAAAAATGCTGCTGATAAATATTCAGCTGCCCACGGCCTGGCCCATGTGGCTTGGCAATCATTCACTCCCCAAACCCAGCTGCACAGCCAACAAAGATTTTTCCAGGAGAACTTAAAAACAGTTTGCCAGCAAAGAACGTGAGGACTGAGATTTCATGGAACACAATTAGAGATGTGAAAATGCTCCATGATAAAAATATTGCAAGGATTTTTAATTTTTTTTTTTTTATTATTCCATCTCCTTCAGCTCAAATTTACTTTGGAAGTTTCCCACTTTCCATCTGATCCAAAAGGTTGGATTTTAAGTGATTTAAAGTGACAAAAATAGCAGCTCTAAAGGGGCAGCAGGAATAAACCAAACACCTTGACAGAAGAGGGATTCTCTCTTTGGAGGGGAACATTTCCCAGGGCATGTGTGGGGTGAAAAATTACACAGCCAAATTTCAACTCCTGCAAAATTTGCTGCAAAAATTGCTGGAAAAGCTTTTGAAACACAACAGGATCTGTTCTGGCTTGACAGAGGGCAGAGTTGGGTGCTTTGTGTCCTGAAAACACTTGGAGATTCTGTGCCCATCACCTGGGCACAGAGATCCTAAAGGGAGCCTAAATAATTCCATGGAATTATTTAAAATGTTATCATAATTTCCTGGAATGTTATTATAATTCCCTGGAATTATTTAAAATGTTATCATAATTTCCTGGAATGTTATTATAATTCCCTGGAATGATTTAAATGTTAATATAATTTCCTGGGATGTTATTATAATTCCCTGGAATTATTTAAGGTCAGCTTGAAGATTCTGGAGATTCTGTGCCCATCACCTGGAGTCCCTCAGAGCACAGAGATCCTAAAGGGAGCCTAAATAATTCCATGGAGTTATTTAAAATGTTAATATAATTTCCTGGAATGTTATTATAATTCCCTGGAATTATTTAAAATGTTAATATAATTTCTTGGAATGTTATTATAATTCCCTGGAATTATTTAAAATGTTTTCATCATTTCCTGGAATGTTATTATAAATCCCTGGAATTATTTAAGGTCAGGTTGAAGGCAGCTTGAGCACCTGATGGAGTTGAAGATGTCCCTGCTGCAGTGGAGAACTGATGACCTTTAAATGTCCCTTCCAACCCCACCCATGGTTCTGTGGCCCTCACCAGGCCAAATGATCCACCCAAACCACTAAAGGAATTTTACAAGACGTTTTTAAGGACATTTCTCTGTCTTTTCTGGTTCCACAGATGAAGTAGAAGACAAACACAAACTGACAGCTCCCAAGCAGACAGAAACAATGCTGAGAAAAGTCTGATGGGTTGATTTTTTTTTTTATTTTTTTCCCCTGCATCCCATAAAAAGTGGTAATTGACATTTTAATGCATGACATGTCGCATTCCTTCATAACGCTGCCGTAATTGAATCCACGTGAAACTGGAGTGCTCTGGGTGACCCCGGAGTGTGCCACACACCTGGAAGCAGTGAAGTTCAATTAATATGTCATTGCTACTAATAGCAGCTACTACTGAGAACCTCCAGCCAGTGGCTGCTCCTGGGGAAACAGTAATCCTTGGATTTGGGCAGATAATGTACAGTAAACACCAAGGAGCCATTGTTTACATGCAGTGCTGCTTTGGATCAGCACTTAAAATCTTGCTCTCTCAGTAATTTGGGTTTTTTTTTTTTTTCACTGAATTCCACCATTTAATTCACCCCTGTGCTGTGTTCGTCTGGCTCGGTGTGCAAAAATTTGCAGCTCCTAAAATAAAATCAGCTGAGGGCCGTTAGTGGAGTGAATCAAACAGCGCCGAGACAAAGGTTTGTGCAATAAAAATGGAGCATAAATCACACCCTTGCACAGAGAGAAAAAAAAAAACTGTGATAAAATGGCCTTAAGGATTGGATTTAATCTGTCAAAACCTAGGAAATTTAGAGTAGAGAGTTGAAAGTCCTTCTTTTGCTTGGTTTGTTAAAATGAAATTATCAGGAGTCCTACATGAAGGAAATGGATGTGCACACACCAAGAGCAGGAATATTCCCTTCATTAATTTACTGGTCCAGCAGTAAATTGAGGTTGAAACTCAGGAACTGTTCCCTTTCCATGGGAGAAAAGGGTTGAAATTCTCCTTTTTATTTATTTCAGCATCAGGTCTGATTTCACCCGTTTTTGGCTCTGGAGACAACCTGTGAGTCCCAGGTGTTGAACCTGGAAAATTATTAAACCTCTTATCCAGTAGGGAATGAAAATTAATGGAGCTCTGAGCAACCTGGGCTGGTGGAAGGTGGGACTGGATGACCTTTAAGGTCCACTCCAACCCAAAGCATTCCAGGATTGCTCCTGAATCCACAATTTCACTCCGTGTAACTCTCAATTTTCACTCAGCTTCGCTCTGGAGACAATCTGTGTGTCCCAGGGGCTGAACCTGAGAAATTATTAAACCACTTACCTGCGGGTTTTTGGCTTCTTTTTCTGCCTCTGCCTCGGTCAAGGTCGGATTGAAGCACTCGAGACAGAATTTCATGTTCAGACTCAAATGTTTATTGTTTCTTATTTATATTACAAGTGGTGGGTCCTACAGCATTTCACTAACAAGGAATAAAATGGTAAATTATCTTTCTCTGCAAGGCCTTTTAAGGATAAAATATCCAATTAAGAAATGACACCTCAATTATTTTCACTTTTAACCCAATACCCAACCAGCCGTGCCCGCCATGGGGACTTTTTTATCCAATTGCACAAAACCACCCAAACCCCTGGAGAAGGAGGTGAAGGAGAAGGAGCAGCCTCCACCCTGAAACCTCCATCGTGCTTTCTATCTATTCCTGCATTCTAAACCCTTAAACTCTGAGTTTCCCACCCTGTGCTATCACACACTTCCATTCAAACCCCACACCTGCAATCTCAGTTTTATTATTGAATTTTGGGAGGTTCTCCACGGCCTCAGGTCAGTGCAGAGTTCTCCTGGGGGTCAGTGCTGGCAGCACAGAAAATCTGAAATTCTCAGCACCCAGGGTTCCAACACTTACCCAGCAGGAAATCAAAATTGATGGAGCTCTGAGCAACCTGGTCAGGTGGAAGGTGGAACTGGCCGAGCTTTAAGGTCCACTCCAACCCAAAGCATTCCAGGATTGCTCCTGAATCCACAATTTCCCCATCCTGGCTGGGATTACAGAGGAAAATATCAAGTTTCAAACATTACATCACTTGGAAAAGTGTGAAAAAATGAAGACCACGGTGGTGATTCACGAGGAGTTTGGCCTCTTCACAGAACCCCTGTTTGCAGCATCAGACCTGTGAGTTTTTATTGGTGTCCAGGCAAATCTCAGGGGAGTTGTAGTTTCTGGCTGAGTAATCCCCAAAGATCCCAGTTTTTATTGGAAATGGGGTTGAATTTGTGCAGAGCTCCCCTCCTCCCCCAGCACCTCTCATCACCACATCTATTTTATTCCTCCAACCACGCTGGGCTCTCATCTCAGATTTGCCTGAGATTTATCTGTCAGCTTTATCTGCTCCTAAATTCAGTTCAGCTCTCCAGCTGATTCTCCCAGGAATTCATGATAAATTATGTTCCCTGTGTTTTTCATGCTCCTATTTCCCCTCTCTCTGCTTTTGTAAATCTCAGTTTCAAGCCTGCTCTACTGACCTGAAATCCCACATTTGTGGGTTTAGAACCCAAATTTCCCCAGTGATGGTGGGCAAAGCAGTTGGGAGAATATTTCTTTCCTATTAATTATACAAATTCAGCTAATTCTGAGATATTCTCTGGTGTTTTTTGTTTTTGTTTTTTTTTTTTTTTTAACTCTCCAGCCCATGCTGCATTTTTTGAGGGTCAGAGGCATCGGTGGAATCAATCCCACTGTATTTGCACTGCCCAAGAGTCCCAATCTATTCAGGGTAAACATTTCTCTGCCAATCCCCACTGCAGGAAGATTTCCCAAGAAATGCTAATGGCACCTCTCCAGTGCTGGAAAAACCCTGCAGCAGAGAAACCTGGTGGGGGAAAAAAATAAATATACAGAAAGTTCTGGGTTCAAAAGGGAGGAAAGAGGAGAAAAGCACATACAAAATTTGTTTTCTGGCAGGAGGAGAAATAAAATAATTTCTGGAGCCTCTCAAGTGACAAAAAGAGGGTTTGGAGACAACAACTTGGACAAGTTTGTGTTGATGTAGGGAATCTACTGGTCTCTTCCCTCAGAAAATGAATGTATTGGGAGACTTAAAGGCAAGGATCTTATTTAGCTGAGGTGGGTTTTATGGAGAGCTCAGTATGAGAGCAATGATTCCAGGAATCTTTGGAAATTCCTAATAAGTAATACAAGAAAAAAGAGGGATCATTCCATATATTTGTCTATAGCAACATGAAATTTTCTCCTGTTTGGTTGTTTACTTGTCTATTTTGGAGTTTTTGGGCTTTGTTTTTTGGGTTTAGGGTTTTTTAATAGATAGGAAAATATCAAAAAGTTACTTTGAAGACATAAAACTAAGTTTTCAACTTCTTTGCTAATAGTCCAAAGCACAGCATCATTTCCAAACTTATAAATTGCTCTGGGATTGGGCTTCTCCAAGGAGAATGTATAAAATAAGTGAGAAGTAGGAAGTCACAGGGAGATTTTAAAGGTACTGGGCTGGTTTTTAGAGCCTTTTTCCTACCTCAGACAAAAACGTCTTCCTCATCCTGACATTCCCAAAAATGGAATTTTCATTTTTGTTGTGTTTTGGTTTTTTGATTTTTTTTTCTTTGTTTCTGTTTGGGATTTTAAAAGAAAAAGCAAAAGGAAAATAGAGTTCAAGCTCTGAGTCTGGACCATTCTCCCTCATTTTCCTGTGAGTGACCCTGAACTGAGGAACTGAGGGGAAAGTTCCGTTGTCTTTGAGGGATTTCAAACTTTAATCTCCATCTTTTCCACAAAAAAAAATGTGGAGAAAAGAGCCCACACTGGAGCAGGTTTGCTGGTAGGACCTGTGACCCCACAGGAGCCCCAGGCTGGAGCAGCTCCTGAAGGACAGACCCCATGGAAATAGGATCAGTTCCTGAGGGACTGACCCCATGGAAATGAGATCAGTTCCTGAGGGATTCATCCCATGGGAAAAGGGATCAATTCCTGAGGGATTGATCCCATGAAAATAGGATCAGTTCCTGAGGGATTGATCTCATGGAAATGGGATCAGCTCCTGAGGGATTGACCCCATTGAAAATGGGATCAATTCCTGAGGGATTGACCCCATGGAAATGGGATCAGTTCCTGAGGGATTGACCACACAGAAATGGGATCAATTGCTGAGGGATTGACCCCATGGAAAAAAGGATCCACCTGGAGCAGTTCCTGAAGGACTGACCCCATGGAGAGGACCCACACTGGAGGAGTTCCTACAGGAATGACCCCATGGGAAGTGGGATAAATTCCTGAAGGAATGACCCTATGGAATGTGGAGTAGTACTCAGAAGGACTGACCCTATGGAAAAGGGATCACCTGGAGCAGTTCCTGAAGGATTGACCCCATGGAAACGGGATCAGTTCCTAAAGAACTGACCCCATGGAAAAGGGATCAATTCCTGCAGGACTGACCCCATGGAAAGGGATCCACCTGGAGCAGTTCCTGAAGGACTGACTCAATGTATAAAATGGATCAATTCCTGAGGGACTGACCCCATGGAAGTTGGGGCTGTTCCTGCAGAACTGACCCCATGGAAAGGACCCACACTGGAGGAGTTCCTACAGGACTGACCCCATAGGAAAAAGGATCAGTTCCTGAAGGAATGACCCCGTTGGAAAAGCTCCATCAGGAACTCCTCTGAGCCACTGAAAAAAATCAAGAGCATTTAGAGCCCAGGAAGAAGAGAGGGCTGGGGGAAAGGTATTTTTTTAAGACTGACTTTTGATTTCTCATTATCCTACCCTAGTTTGATTGGGAATACATTAATTTTTTCCCAAGTCAAGCCTGCTTTGCCTGTGACAGCAATTCCTGAGCGTTCTCCCTGTCCTTACCTCTACCCAGGAGCCTTTCATGATATTTCCTCTCTGTGTCCAGCTGAGGAGGGGGTGGCAGAGTGGCTTTGGTGGGTGTCCAGCACCCAGGCAGGGCCACCCACCACGAGAGGCTGTGCTTGAACCTCTTGGAACAAAGGAGGGAGCTGAGCCTGGATATTCATTGTCTGACTGGATTTTTGGATAAAACAAGTTGGAAATTGAGAGAGAGAAGCTTTCAGCATTTGCGCTGTGTATTCCTCACGAATTCCTTGGGTTTTGAGGTTCAAATTTCAGGATCAGCGCCCAAAGGCCAAACAGACGATTTTAGAGGGCAGCATCATCTGGGTGTCTTTCCAGTGGTGACAGAGATTAAACTTGGGTCATCTTTGTTTAGTTAAGATTGAACCTATCCCAAACTCCTATAATAAAACATGGGAGCAAGTTCCTCTATGGGTGAGTTTTCACTTTTCCCATACCAGACCTTCCCAATCAGCCTGATGGCACCAGAAAGGCAGATTTTCCTTTTCCTCTTCCCTTCCCTTTCCTTTTCCCTTCCCTTCCCTCTATTCCCAGTGTTTCTCCTGCCTTGCTGAGGCTGAACTCTGGGAATTCCACGCTGGTTTCAGCTCCTACATTGGAGATTTGGCTGATCCAGATCCCACTGCAGGCCTGAGGTCTTGAGTTCCCAAAAATGACCTTGGCCAGAACTCCCGCTTTCCCTCTCCATCCCCTCCATGCCCCTCGTGCTCCAGTCCCTTGGAAAAAGCTCATTCTTTACTTCAATTTCTCTGCCTGTCCATGTTAAAAAACCTATTTAGAAATCAAAGGTGCAGTTGTTAATGACAGCACGTTCATTTGCTTATGGCTGTGCTCAGAACAGAGTAAAACATCACATAATTAGGCACAAATAGCATTATGCATAAATAACATTTTCCATCCATCATTTCTAAATCATGACTAAAGTATTTATAAACTTTACCATCAAGTTTTACCAAAGTCCTCCTGACAGACATTATATAATGTATTGAATGCCAAGCAGTATAAAATACCACCAAAAAAAAGAGAAACGTTTTTGAATCAGAATTCCTCTATTCCTCACAGATCCATTATTCATCTCCACTAGATTAGTCACACTGCTCATATAAGCCAAGGACCACTGAGAAAACAAATCTCTGAGCAGAACTTTGAAAAAGTAAATAAAAATACTCACATTAACTTTTTAGAATGTTCAAAGGATTTCAGACAGATAGAGTAAAAATGATCCAGTGTGTGTGCTTTTCCCACTAGGTTTTTTCCAGTTTCTCCAGCCAAGAAACTTCCTCTCCCTGATTGATACACTCCCTCTCCTATTCCCAGCTTTTGCCTTTTAAACTATCTCCCATACTTAAAAGAAATACAGTTTGCAGCTTGTATTAGCAGCAGCAAATGTTTGGTCACGAAACTTCGGGTGTCATAATTAATACCAATTATCAGAGCCCTATGAAAATACTTTCAGAAAATTCATCGAATTCCAGCTCCGGTTCTGTGTGTGGGGAGGGGGTGGAAACATTAAGTTGACCTTAACAAAACAACTTTATTCTCCTTAGAAAACTGAAATTGAAAACCTGACCCGAACATGAGCACCGAGAGTTTTTAACTTGGGCATATTTTTTGCAAATATCATCCATTTGGATCAGTCCATCAACTCTGACAGCTCCTGCAGGGTTGCACGCCTGCGTTGTCGCTGCACACCACACACAGCATGCACCCCGTTCTACAGCAAGGCCAGCAAAGGAAACCCCCACATTTACAAGCTGGAAGGGTAAAAAATAATAATAATAATAATAATAAAAAAGACCCCACAACCCTTATTTCATTTTTAAACAGCCGTATTTTTTCTGGAGGGGAGCTTTTGACAAACCCTCCAAATGCTGTCTGAGTAACAAGAAAGAGCCTTGAGATTTCCTTCCCTCCACCCTGATTAGAAATGGGATCCATGCCCCAGCTGGATATTTCCAGTTCATGCCCAGTAGAAATAATTTTCTGTCCTATTGCCAAACGTGTCCCATGTGGCCAGCAAAGGTTGGACAATAGCAGCAATACAGCTTCCAGAAAGGAGCTGAAAACGATCCCCTGCAACCGGAGGCCTCGATTCTGCATAGTTTCATAATTCCAGCACCGAGATTCCACTTCCTTTTTTCCCCTTTCAAGTACTCAGTTCGAATTCACCCGATTGCCAACATTTATGGCTCCCACCTTGTCTGAAGGGACATGTCCGAGTGGCACCCTAGAAGGTTGATCCCAAAATCTTCCACTCCACCAGTAATCCTCGGGCACACCAGTAAACCCATTGAATATCAATATAGGACGGCGGTGCCGGGGCAAGTTAAACAAATCCTGAGGAATCTGTTTTATTAGCATTTATAGGATTTGCGTGTGTGAGCGGCTGTGTGTGTACAGCCACGCTTGGGAGCAGTAGTTACAGGGAAAAAAAATCCGGGGGATTCCTCCGGGGACGATCAGCGCTGCTGCTCCTCGGGCTGGGAGCGGTGCTGATGGTGCAGACTGGAAATGTTCAAATATCTGACGGTATTTTCTTTCCTGTGGAACTTGGTGGGATTTCTCACAGTTAATACTTCAGCTAAGCACATCAGACTAAAGTTAAGCCCCGCTCTGTGCTCGGCTCC
>QUSF01000275.1:38113-55860 GCA_003676055.1 Chloebia gouldiae
CTCCTTCTCCTTCTCCTTCTCCTTCTCCTTCTCCTTCTCCTTCTCCTCCCCTCGCTCCTCACCCCGCACCACGACGGGAGCCTGGCTGAAGCCTTCATCTCATGGGGCTGGCAGAGCAGAAAATCAGAGGCACCAACCACTCATATTCCAATTATTTCCTTTTTTCCTCTCCTTGGGTGTCTGCCCAAACAAGAGGCGCTCACCCCCTCTGTGCAGGCCCTGCTCTGCCAACCCTAAAATCTCCCATTAGCCGCCCCAAAAGTGCCGCGATGTCCCCAGGGAGCCCCCGGGGGAGGGGGCCGCTCTTCCCCGGCGGTGACACCTGGAAGGGGACAACACCTGGATTGGATCTCCCGGCGCTTTAGCACCTGGAATTCCCGCTGTCCACAATCCCAGCGAATTCCTCTGAATGCTCCGGAATTGCTCTGAATTCTGAATTTAGGAAGTTCGTAGCCGGGGCGAGGGTGCCAGCAGGAGGGATTAAAAAAAATAAATTAAAAATTGCTTTTAACTAGATTTTTAATTATACACACACACACACACACACACACACACAATATATATATACACACATATATATATTTTTATATATATTTATATATATATTTATATTTAAATATATATATTTTTATATATTTATATTTATATATTTATATTTAGATATTTATATTTATATATATAAATATATAAAAATAATTATAGATGTAAATATATATATTAAAAAGAATATATAATTTAATTAAATATATAATTTACTTACATAGAGAAAATTTGAATTATATATAAAATATAATATATTATATAAACTATATATTAAAATATTGGTTTATTTATCTATTTATTTATTTATTATATTTTTATTATTATTATTTTTTTTTTTTTACTACGGGACCCAAACGCAGCACGTTTTTTTTTTCCCCGCCCCGATTTTAAAGAGCCACCAAACCGGAATCATTCAGCGGGCGGGTTTATTGTGGGAGGTGAATTCCTGCTCCCGGCGCCGTGGAATGACGAGCGCAGCTCTTTCCTTGCGATCCCGGAGCATCAGCCGCTCTCCTGCGGGGAAAAATGAGATTTTTGGGAGGCACTGACAACATCCAGGCAATGGCAGAGCTCAAAGTGATCTCCTGGGGAGGATTTCCAGACTTGGAATTTTATTTTAAGTAGCTGCTGCCCTCTCAGCTCTTTTGGAGCCACGAGTCCACCTGGAAATGCTGATCTAGTTGTGTATAATAATTAAATTTAGATATTAAAATACAGACCCAACTGTAGAAATCGTTGCTCTTACTCCTCCTCCTGGCTGTTCCCCATTTTGTCTGGCATTAACTGAATTTACACCAAATTAAATTCTGACCACCTGCAACTCTCATTTTACAGCTCAGATATTTCTGAATGATGAATACTGAAGGTTTTAATAAACCCACATTTACTGAAAACCTTTTTTTGTTTGTTTGTTTTGTTTGTTTTGGTTTTTTTTCTTTTTTTTTTTGTTTTGTTTTAGAGTTCTTAGACTGCAATTTTCCATATGAATTTTCAGCTTCAGTCTGCCTCCCTGTACATGAAATTTTGGGATGTGCTGCAGTAACAGCAGCATTAACCCAAGTTTATTAATGATAGAGGGCAAAACAATTGCAAGATAAGAGCGTTTAAGGCAAAAATGTGGCTAAAACTGCAATACATTATTTCCCATTATAATATTCCTAAACAATTTAATTTATGCTTAAAAAAAAAAAGGGGGCAAAGAGTAATCTGGTTTCAATTATATGCTGGAGAGTCATTAGTAGGCCAGGGAATAATTTGGAATATTTTCTTGTTGGGGTGGCACTAGAGGTGCATGAAGCAGACAGGATTTTATTGCTTCTCTTCCAGTTCAGTGACTTTAAATGGATCAAAACAGGTGCTTGTTTTACTTATGCACTGTAGAAATTATTTTTCTCTTCCAAATATATTTTCCAGTGATAGTCACATGTGGGAATATTCACTGATATTCCCATGCCACGTGTTGATCAAAGCTTTCTATAGTGGGTAGAGATAATGCAGAATTTTTGCTATCAGCTACTTTGGAAAAAATGCCTGAAATTGGGCACTGAAAAATCAAGTGGATAAAAAAAAAACCAAACTGAGAGGTTTTGTATCCAAATCATGGCAAATTTTGGCTGAGTTTTACCACATTATTTATTTTTTTTCTCACGTAAATAATATCTGACTAAATCAAACTTCAGTTTTTACCCACACGAGCAACGTTTGCCTCCCAGCCAATCTCCTGCCAAGGAGAATTTGTAGGATTTGATCTCAGGTTTGAGTTGGTTGAGGTTTGCAGACTGCAAGGATAAAACTTTATCACTCTCAGCAAGAAATATTCGTGCTTTTTAATTTTGGATGCTGACAGTGGACGAGGTTGGTCAGCTTGATTGGGGTTTTTTATGTCAGAAAGTCTCTAAATTGAAGGGAGGGATCATTTATACACAGAATTCCTTCATCTTTTTGGAAGGCAAATTCCCTTTGAGACTCAAATTTGTGCTCATTAAGTTTTGGATGCTGACTTTTTCTGCTTTCTTTTTGGAAGTTCACCTTGCCACAGAGCAGAGAGCTCTCTCCTCAGAAATACATTCTTGAAAATGCAGCCAAATTTCAACATTGCTCCTGGTGCCATTAAATAAATTGCAAATAGCTGTGAGCTGGGTGTGCCAATTACGCCTTAAAAAACGGCTCAGATAGGGCCTGATTTACCCCAGAGCTCAGGATTTGGGCTAAATACTAAAAAAACCCTGAATCAACAGCAAAATATTCCCTGAAATTGCAGCAGCAAAGCTGCATCTGCAGGGGAACGAGGAGGATTTCCCAACTCCCTGAGTTTAAGGGAACAAAATCAGATGAAATTTATATTCCTTCAATTTTGCTGTTGAAGTCAGAAATCATCCTCCAAAATA
Source organism: Chloebia gouldiae (assembly GCA_003676055.1). Classification (NCBI taxonomy): domain Eukaryota; kingdom Metazoa; phylum Chordata; class Aves; order Passeriformes; family Passeridae; genus Chloebia; species Chloebia gouldiae. The sequence goes on from QUSF01000275.1 coordinate 41,044, forward strand.
TATATACATTTTTTTTTCCCCACTGTCAATGCTTTAAACAGATTTCTTGCTTCTTACCCTGTGAATTTCTCTTTCTTTCAGACTTTGGATGGCTTTGTTTTCGTCGTGGCGTCCGATGGCAAAATAATGTACATTTCTGAAACAGCATCTGTGCACCTTGGCCTGTCCCAGGTATGGGGTGTGCTCTGACACCTACAGCATAAATCAAATAAAACTGCTAAATACAAATTTGGAATTTTGGCCCCTCACACCAGCGCCTTGCCTTTATATATAATTTTTTTTTTTTTTTTTTAGGGCTGTTGGAAGCTTTTTTTCTCCTTGAAAAGGGCTTTGGTTAAATACTCAAATTTCCTTTCCTTGCCACCACATCGCCCTGTCTTTATATCTGTTCTTGTTCATTGTATTTTACTCCTCATTACCTTGCAGAAGGGCCATAAATAATATGATATTGCAACTTGCAGATGGAGGCAGGGCCTGAAACCCAACAGGGCTGAAATAAAACTCAGAATTCGAGTCTGGGAGCCTTAGATTGTGTCAGATATTGCAAGGGAGGGAAATCTGATGTGGAACAGGGGTTTTATGGTAAATGTGCCGGGGGAGGAGAAACAAAAATAAAAATAAAAATAAAATAAAAATAAAAAAGGAAAAGGGGGGCAGATTTATGAGTGTTCACATGGAATTCAGGGCAGTTTTTCCTGAGTTTTTCCAGCTCAGTGGTGTTTTCAGTAAAGCGTTTTATATGGTTGTGATAGAACTCATAAAACTCAGTTTACTACTGTTCTGCACCAGAACTATGAGGGGTTTTATGTTTTTTTTTTCTTTCTCTCAGATGGACATTTCTGATTTTTTTTTTGCCTTCTTGGGACAGGCACAGGTCGAAAAAAAAATGAATTTATTGTAGAATTTGACTTTCCACGCCTTTGTTTGTAGCTGAAATTCACTGGTAGCACCTGACCTAAAGTTTGCCAAAGTCCCATTAAAAAATTCCTCATTAATTTCAGCACGCCCTGGATGAGACTTGCAAGGAGCTGAAGTGTTCAGTTGTGTATCAAACATTTATAAATAAATAAATGAATTGAAATAAAGACTAAGCAGTAGGGGAGGTGAAGGTGAGAGAGAGGAAAATATTCTGAAAATATCTGGTTAATTTATCCTGTGGCTGCTTCCATAAGCAGAGAGGGGAGTTTTAATGGTGGGGATTATTTGTGTACCTTAATTTTTTGTGGTAATCCATATTTTTAATTGAAAGAAATGTGTGTTTATAAAAATTAGTGGCTATGAGACAAAATAGAACTCAAGAGGTAGAGAAAACAAGGATATAAACCCATAAAAAACACTTCTAAACCCTTGTTTCTCTCATATCTTTTTAAAAAGTCATTTTGGGAATAAATAGCCACCTTAAATACTTTTTTTTTTTTAACCTGTTAATTTAAAAAATATGAGCAGGAAACAAACATTTGTTTGTTCACTCTGTTATGGTACAGTTTTAGTTGCTTCATGCCATTTAATTCATGTTCAAATTCCTTTAAATCTTGCTTTGCTTGAAAATAAACTTCCCTACACAAAGGCTCTATTTTCTACTCATTTTTCAGCCTGGGTTCCTCTCACCCTGAATTTTAAATCCTGAAGGATTCAGGATGTTCCCTGCTAAAATCCATCCATCATCCCAAAGCACTGAGCATTCCCATCCATCCATCCAGGAGCAGAAACTCCCTGTCCTGAGTTTTTTTTTGTTCCCAAAATTTTCCAATTTTGTGCCCAGAAATTGTTCTTTTGGAGGAATATCCAGCCACCAGATCTTGTTCATTTACTATTATTATTATTATTATTATTATTATTATTATTATTATTATTATTATCTCAGTAATTTGGAGAAATTAAAGAATTATGGGATCAATGGGACACTAAGCAGACTTTGGCCCGTGTAGGAAGAGGGGACTGGCAGTGTCACACAAGTTTTTAATCCTATTTATCCCTCCTGCTCATCTGCACTGACTCAATTCCATGTGCATGGAAATATCTGTAAATTCTTAGTGCAAGAGGTGCTGAGGAAAATCAGGAGGTTTGGCTGAGCTGCTTTTTGAAGGCAGCAAAATCCTTCAGCAAGTAAAAAAAAAGGCAAAAAATTTGCTTTTTTAATCAGCAAAACCTTTTACTTCAGCAGAGGTTTGAAACAACTGAGCTTAAAAGCTGTGGGATTTGAAATTTAAGGGACTCTCAAAACACAAAAATTCACAGAGGACAGGGATTTATTGATAAAACTTATTGATAAATAAAACCTTTGCATTTCTTTTAAATTAATTTTTAAATTTATTCACAACATTTCATCCTGATTTATCACCAATCTGTTCTTGCTCTGCCTCAATATTCTCTTTCTGAAGGGGATAATTTTGCTTTAAACAGCTCCCAGTCCTCAAAATACAAATCCATTCACCCTGGGATATTCCTGGCAGCTCCGGGGGCCTCCAAAGGAGTTCTTGTTCCCCCTCCTCTGGAAATCCTGGGATTTCTGCCCCTGACATCAACAAGAAGGGGCTTGGGCAGAAATAAAATTCAGCCAGCCATAATTCCACATTATTTTTCCAACAAGTGCCCTCACAGAGCCAAAGCAAGCTGCGAGCAGAGTGGTGGTGACTGGAAAAAATCCTTTAGAGTGGGCACAAAAAGGGCTTTTTATGAAATAATTTGACAATTAAATAGCCCACACATCAATTTCCACTTCGAGCGCCATTTGTTTCAAAATATATATTTAAAGTAAATAATAAAAAAAAGCTGTTTAAAAAGATTTTTTTTTTTTTTGCAGGCTATTTTTGGAGGCCTGCTACAGTGGCCTCGATCTTCTGGTTGAATTTAACTTCAGCAGGAAGAAATTAGAGCTTGAGCAAAAGCCAGGCTGGCTAAACCGGTTATAAAGTTAAACCCAGAATTAAGGATTGTTTTTAAGCATGGCTTTGCCTCAGAAACGGAGTTTCTGAAAAATCTACATCTTCATTTGTGGCCCTGCCACTTCATTTGTGGCTTTGGAGTTCGATTTGCTCCCAGCTGGAGCAGGAAAAATTGTGAATTTTGCTGTGAAATTTCCTCCCCCACCCCATCCCAGCTGGCCCCAGCCCAGGGATGAACTGCCTTGGACTGCCTGGGACAGCCAATTTCTTGCCTTTTTTTTTTTTTTTTCCATGGATAACAAACAGCTTCAAATTCCCCAAATATTTTTTTCCCCCCTCAGAGTCCAAAGGCACAAAAAAGAAAGGAAAATCCTCTTGGGGAATAATGGGGAAAGACAATTTTTAATTTGATTTGAAGGTTTGGAGCTTATTCCAGCAGTTTTCTGGATCCATGAAGGAGCCAGGCTTATCTGTGACTTTTGATAAATCTTAAAATATTTAACCACAAATATCAGAAATTTCCCAGGAGTTTATTTTGGTTTTATCCAATGAATCTGTGAGAGGAAAAATATGTAATTATTTGCTCTAGAATCCATCTACTTAGTCCTGTGTGTTTATTATGAATCATTCCTTGACTGGAAAAAAAAAATCGGAGTTCCTCATAAACCCCCTGTTAGTAGGAAATGCTGAGATTTGGTATTTACAGCTATTAAAAACTGCATTAAGGAAGTTGCTTTAATAACCTGAGGCAATTCTACAGTTCAATTCAGAGCTTTATGAATTGAACTTAAAATTTCCATATTTTTAAAGTTCTCAGGGTTTCACTGTAGGCCTTAAAAGAACCTGAATGTGCCTAGCAGGGGGTGACACTCCAAATTATGGATCCATATTTTGCTTATTTGAACTCTGCCTTAGCCCCCATCTCTTTGCTGGTGGTTTTATGTTTTAAAGTCAATTTTAAAAGTCAATTTTGGGGTCAGTTGTTGGAATCTGAAATGCAGGGAGCTCTCAGGACTTTGGGCCTGGAAGTCAAAGCTTAGAATTGAAGCCAGGATTTGATCTGAGACCTCGAAAAAGGCTCCCAAAGTGAAGTGCTAGAAGGGAGAATGTGGATTTGTAGTTTAAAGCAGAGGTATGTTAGGCTAAGTAAATTCAAAATTTAGAGTTTAGAGTTTAAGATATAAAAATAAAAGCAGTTCCAGAGGCAAACATGGAGTTCAGAATGCAGCACTGTAGGTTTGTGTGCCAGAACATGGTTGGCTGAGAGAGCTCACACTGTAACATGGGTCCATAAGATGAAATATTTAAGGATTGGGTCACAAACATAAATATCCTTGTTGGCAGTGTTTTATTGGTCAATAACTCCTTAAAAAGTCTTGCAATGGAGGGTCTTGGGACCTTCTGAACCGTGCAGTGAAGATGTGAGCTGAACTCACCCTTCCTGCCTGTGCAGGAGATAAGAAAAATAAATCCCATCACCTAAAAAACTCAGATCTCAAATTCATCCAAAATTCACCAAAACTCCTCACAGTCAGTGCTGCACCTTCACCTCCTGCTGATTTTTCTGAGGTTGCAAATAAACCCATCAGAATAAAAACACTTTTTGTGTTTATAACCATGAAAACCAGTCATTGTTGCAGAAGGAATTTCAGGCTTGAATTTTAGACATAAACTCTGGGACAAAAATGAAATGTTGGCTAAACCCGTGACCTTTGACCCTTTGAATCCTGTGGAAAAATGTGCATTTCCATGAGGAAGAATTTTAAAACAGGTGATGAGTTTGGGAAAAGCAAGAGCTGTCCATGAGTGACACTTTTTAAGAGAAAACATCACCTACAGTTGATGGGCTTGGTCAGCTTGATTGGGGTTTTTTATGTCAGAAAATCTCTAAATTGAAGGGATAATTATATAAATATTTATTTATTTATTTAATGGGAATTTATACACAGCCCTTTTTTTTTCTTTTTTTTTTTTAAGGGAAATTCTCTGTTAAAATTGCTTTCATTCCAAGAGCAAAACCTTCAGTGAAAAAAAAAAAATCACTCTTAACCAAAGATAACATAATGAGAAGAGGGTTATGAGTGAGTGTCCTTGGCAATTTTGTCATGTTCTGAAAATGAAATGCCCATCACCAGAAGAATTTTTAGATTTTATTAAATGTAGGTGATGAGGATATTTATGAAAACACCTATGGATATTTGCAGGATGCTTGTCCCCTTGTAATTATAAATAAACAGAAGAAATTCCAGGCATGACTCACAGGCAGATTTTGTGTTTTCCTTCCTCCCTGGCAACAAATTGGACGTGGGGTGTTCCTGCAGCAGGGCCCCACCTGTTTCTGGCCTGAAAAGGAGCATCCAGTGTTTTTTAATGGCAACTTTTAGAGAAAATTATATACATGAAGCAATGTAAATAATCTCCTTCCCCATTCCATCTTCTTCTTTTTCCCTTTTCCCTTTTCCCTTTTCCCTTTTCCCTTTTCCCTTTTCCCTTTTCCCTTTTCCCTTTTCCCTTTTCCCTTTCCTTTCCTTTCCTTTCCTTTCCTTTCCTTTCCTTTCCTTTCCATCTCCCCTTTCCTTATTTTTTTCCTCTATTTTTTCCACTTCTCTCCCTACTGTGAATTTTCACTCTGGTTAGAACATCAGCTCACTGTTGATGTTTTTGTGTTTGCAGGGAGGGGCTGTTGGAAAGGAGAAAGGAGGAATAGATGCTTAGGGGAGATAAAAAAAAAGTGAGTTTGCACAGCCCTGGGAAGGGACATTCCATGAATAATGCAGAAAATGGAAGGATGAGGAACATTTTAAGGAGAAAAAAAAAAAAAAAGATTGCTTTGTTGGGGCAGACAACTTCATTTATTCCAAAGAAAAGGCAAGTCCCAGGATCTGAGCAGAGGAGCAGGATTGGCTCAAAGAATGGCTTCAATTACTGCACCTCTGTGATCTGGGGGGCCCGAGGCACATCAGGCAGCTCAGAACAATTGACACTCCTTGCAAACCCAGCCGTGGCAGCAGCCTTCTCTTTTCCTTAACATTTAAATATATTTTTAATTCGTTTTTTTGGAGATTTTTACAAATTTAAAGCCATGAGTAACCGACTGGGATTAATTTCTATGTCAAAAGCAAATCATCTCCAAATTCTTCCTGATCTTCCCTGATCAATTCCTCATTCTCTGCAGGTTCCTTTGCCTCATTCTACACTGATAAGGAAATTTAGGGCTGGAATAAGGAAAATTATTTTCAGTTTTGGTCCGTTTATGTGTGTTTTGTATCAAATTTTGTGTGGCAGAGGAAATGAATTGCTAAAAACCTCAAAGCAGCAGCATCTCCTTTGGATTTCCAGACTTGGAGGAGATAAATAAAGGAATTCTGTTTGTGTTTCTCCCTTAAATCCATTCCTGCAGCTTTCTGGGGACTTTTCTCGGGGGTTTGGGGGTGGCAAGCAGAGCTGGCAGAGGGGACATGGGGAGCACGAGGCTCTTTTTGGTTTTTGTGCCACTGTTACCAGTGGGAAGGGCAGGAACACATCCAGTGCAGGCAAAGTTCAGGGCAGGACAGGGAATACACAAATATTTAAGGCAGATCTTCACTGTGAGTGCTTGCCCAGAGCAGTGAAAATCCATGGAAATCTGATTTTGGCCTCTCCCAGAGGCCATTTGTGTACCTTCATTCTTGTAGTAACCAGTATTTTTAATTGAAAAAAAAATGTGGAGTTCTTTGGATGTGTGTTTGTTGGAAGCCTGGTGCTGAGAATTTCAGATTTTCTGTGCTGCCAGCACTGAGCCCCAGGAGAACTCTGCACTGACCTGGGGCCGTGGAGAAGCTCCCAAAATTCAATAATAAAACTGAGAGTCCAGGTGTGGGGTTTGAATGGAAGTGTGTGATAGCACAGGGTGGGAAACTCAGAGTTTAAGGGTTTAGAATGCAGGAATAGATAGAAAGCACGATGGAGGTTTCAGGGTGGAGGCTGCTCCTTCTCCTTCACCTCCTTCTCCAGGGGTTTGGGTGGTTTTGTGCAATTGGATAAAAAAGTCCCCATTGCGGGCACGGCTGGTTGGGTATTGGGTTAAAAGTGAAAATAATTGAGGTGTCATTTCTTAATTGGACAGTTTATCCTTAAAAGGCCTTGCAGAGAGAGAGATGGGCTCCATTTTGAGTTTGTTGGAGTGAAGGGCTGCAAACTCAGGGTTTGTGAGGCTGTGACAGAGACAAGAACTGATAAACACCTGAGTCCCAACAAGAAATTCCCTCTCACACATTTCATCCTGACCTTGGCTAAAAAAGAATTTAGGACTTGACCTGTGTCTGTAACAGTGATATTCAAATTAGCGGCTATAAGAGAAAATAAAGCTCAAGAGGCAGAGAAGACAAGGATATAAACCCATAAAAACCACTTCCAAACCCCTTTTTTTTTTCAAATATCTTTAGAAAAAGTCATTTTGGCCCTGCTGGTGGTGGGAAAACACAAAGGGACTGTGTGAGAGCAGGTGAGAGGTTCTGGGAACCCGGAGGAACATCATTTTTATTTTAATATTTGCCTTCCTGAGAGGCATTTCTACAGCTCCGAGTTTCCCTCCCGTTTGTGGCAATTTAACATTTCTACAGCTGCTCTAATTTATCACTTCGTTCCCAGCTCTAACAGGAGCTCTTCTGTCTCTGGTGCAACACCAGAAATTCCCACAAAAACCTCTCTGGCATCAATCACTGCTGAGGAAAGAATTAATTGGGATTAATGGCTGTGATTTGGAAGATGCTTTTGATACACCCAGCCCATGTTTGAAAACTGGAGTGTTTGAGGGCACAAAATGATCCAGCTGATTTTATTCCATGGTTTTTTTCCAGGTGGAGCTCACTGGAAACAGCATTTATGAGTACATCCACCCTTCGGATCACGACGAGATGACCGCTGTCCTCACTGCCCACCAGCCTCTTCACCCTCACCTCCTGCAAGGTATTTTTGAGATCTGCCATTAAAAGCACAGTGGAAAAATAAAAATAAAAACAAACAAACAAACAAAAACCAAAAAAACCCCCCAAAAAAACCCAACAAAAAAGAAAATTCCAGACTAAAATGTGACAAATTGCAACCCAAAGCATTCCATGAACCCATGTTTATATTTATATATATTTATATTTATTGATTCGGTGTATAGATTTATATTTTATGGTTATATTTATATTTATAGCATTTATAATTCTATTTTATAATTTTGTATTTTACTATTTCAAGTTCTATTTTTATTTCTATTTCTTCTGTTTGAAGCTCAAATGAGGGAGCAGCAGGAACTCAAAACTGTGATCCAGGATTTTACATTCTTACAGGGAATAAGGAACCCTCAACTGAAAATGCTTTTTATGCCATGGAACTTTAAACAGGTTTTTATCTTATCCCTGTGGTGGTTTCATCTCCTTTATTTTGTCATCGTTGCAGAGGCTGCAGAAATCTTGTGGTGGCCTGGCTGTGCACAGTGGGAAAAAACTAACAAAACATCAGCTAATTGGGAAATGGAAGAATATTTCAAATATTTTAAAACAACTGTTTAATTAAAATTGGACAAAAAAAACCCCAGAGTTAATATTCTCCACTGTAGGCAGAGCAGAAATGGGTTTGGTAAAGGACTTGGGTTTAGAAAATCTCATTTAAAAAGTGCCTTTTTTGTGGGAAATCATGTCCCCTTCTGCTGTCACCCACAGAAATATTGGCCCCACCCTTTGTGTGTGAAGTTGTCACCTCAAGTGTTGCAATTTCTGTGTCAGAAACAAAAATATTCTCATTTCTTTAGTTTGTGCTTCCCCGGGGCCAATTCTGGGAACTTTCAAAGATCAGAACCAGCCTGGCTCCACCACAGTGGAGCTCCCACTTGTATTTCATAATTCATTTATCTGGATTTATTGATTTAAGCTGCCAGTTTTTGTCAGTCTTTTCCAAGCCCAGCTCTTAAAACACAAGAGGAATTTTGGGTTCTTGTGACAATTTTATTCAAGATTTTTTTTTTTTCCCCCAGTTTTGGTGCCTGGGCTTAGTTGTGGCCTCTGTGATTCCATCAGGACAGAGCTGTGAATTCTGAATTTAGGGAATGTTGATGTGCCTGGAAGCACCTGGACTGCTCCAAATGCAAGAATTATCTCAGCCTCCTTTTCTCCCTCCCCAAACAGATTTTAAGGGAAAAAAACCCCTCCCTTGGTGTTTTAGAAAGGAAACTCTTATTTTTCTCAAACTCCTCTATATGATTATTTCATACTTTGTTCATTCCTCTGTCAGAATTTAAAAAAAAATGATATTTTTAAAAATCAGCATTTTTCTCCTTTTTTTTTTCCAACTTACTGATAAACAGAGGAGACACCTCTGATGTAAATGATTTAAGGGTGATTTTCACTGGAACTGGATAATCTTTAAAGTCTCTCCCAGCCCCAATAATTCTGTGAAATCCAGGAGTTTTCATGCAGGTTTGCTGATATCCAGAATTAGTAGTGAGATATTTTTATACCTCCTGGCTTGGCAATGGCAGCATCCTCCTGTTTTCCTTAATATTTAAAAATTTTTCAATCCATTATTGGAGATTTTTACAGATTTAAAGCCAGGAGCAACTGACTGGGATTAATTTGTGTGTCAAAACCAAATAATTCCATAATTTTTTCTCCCCAGATAAATTCCTCATTCTCTGCAGCTTCCTTTGCCTCATCCTACATGGATAAGGAAATTTAGGGTCAGAATAAGGAAAATTATTTTCAATTTTGGTCAGTTTATGTGTGTTTTGTATCAAATTTTGCGTGGCAGAGGAAATTAATTTCTAAAAACCTCAAAGCAACAACATCACCTTTGGATTCCCAGCCCTGGAGGAGATAAATAAAGGAATTCTGTTGTGTTTAGGGATTATTTTATTTTATCTCAGTTCTGAAGTGTGTGTATAAAAATATCCATAATCTACAGCTACATCTTTCTAAAATGCACGGGATGAACAAATACTTATTTACTGTTGAGTTTCCTGTGCCAGTAATTCCCTTTCCTGCAGGGATTTAGCCATTAAAATCTTGAGGTATAACCTGAAACTACCTGGCCTGCAATGACCAAAGCAAGTTTTTTATTTAATCCAGTGGAGATTTAAAAACTATTGAATAAATGACAAAAATTAAGCAACTCCTGCCTGTATCTTAGTAGATATTTTCAATATTTAAGTAAAACATGGAGTTCTATAAATAACCTAAAGGGCAGTGAAGTGAAAGTGCATTGATTTAAAAAAACCAAGAGGAAACCAGACTATTTTAATGGCATTTTTTGTCATTTCAGTTTGATTTTCTCTCTTTTAATATTTTAAAACACGCCTGAATCATCAAGTCACTGGGTGGAATCAAAAATTTCCTTTTAGAACTTTATTATCTTATAGATTTCTGCAATCTGGGGTGTTGCTTAGGCATAAAATCAATATTTCACTGCAGACACAGACTTTTATATCCCAAATTTCCAGCTTGGCTCACAGTTCTTGCCTTGCTCAAGATGTTTTTCCCTCAGCTAAATCTCAGATATTTCTCTCCATTTTTAATCCAGTAGCTGTAACTGGCTAAGATCTGTTTTGAGAGGAATAAAATCACAAATATCAGCAATACCTGTGCTTTGTGATATTCTGATACTGGGATTAAATAACCCAGAGCACAGATTATTTTTGATTTTCTGGTTTTAGAGTTTCTGTAAATTTGGGTGCTGCCTCTTTATTTATTTCTCAGGGAAATGCAAATTATTGCTTTGCATAAAAGCACACAGTGTGTTTCTTTACACAGTCCTCACTGTCACATTGTTTTTCTTCAGATAAATCACTCCAGCATTGAAAATAACAAACCCCATATTATTTATAAAGCATTAAAATATTTAAATTATTATATTTTAATTCTTTAAGTTTGCCCTGGTTGTCCTCATGTTTCATGTAGAACAAGGCACAGCTTCAAACACAGAGTGCAGCTAATTTGTTTTCCTAAAAGACAGGGAAATACTCGAATAATGATTCCAGAAGTTTGGATTTCATAGCAATTTTTAAAAATTATTATTTTATTATTCTTATTTTTTCTTTTAGGGTTGGGATTAAATGTATGAGATGGTATTTCTTGTTTGGACTTAGATGTTTATTAGTTTTTATTGATATTACAGTTGTACAAACCGTGAGTTTTACACTGCTTTAATACACTAAAAATGGAGTTGTATTTTTTTCTCTACAAGATATTTATACATATTTCTATTTCTATTTCTATTTCGATTTAGATTTAGATTTATAGTTAGATTTATATATTTATATATATTTATATTTATGTTTATATTTAGTGACCTGAACTGCCCAGGTCACTTCTCTGATTTCATTCTCCTTCAGATTTTAATCTCCAGACCCTGACACAATGAAAAGCATAAACCCCATGAGCTGTGGAAGGTTTGGAGAATTTCAGCTCAAACTTACAAAGTTTTTAAGCTGCTTTTTACTTTCATGAGCAGCATAGAAAATGCAAAGCAATAGGTGCAGGTCCCTTGGTATGAGAGAAGCCAGCAGCTGAGGGTGTTTTGGGTGTGGAGAAGGAATAATCTCCCTCTCACACACATCAAAATTGGGAATGGCTCAGCAAATCACCTCACGCGAGTGTTCAGGCAAATTTTGCTTCATTTGTGACAAAACAAATCCACTCTCTTCAGTGTGTTGGTGGCTGTGGATTAGCAGGAAAAATAAGAAATAAAAGAGGAGAATATTTTGATATCTGCTCCAAGCTGTGAGTGCTGGCCATGCTCGGATCTCAGATGATGCCAAATGTTCTTCAGGTGTTTCTGGTGTGCAGCACCTGGGTGTGTTTTGGGTTGGTTGGGTGGCTGTGAAGCCTCAGCCCTGAGTTTCACACTCCTGCACGGGCAGACAGCAGGAATCCTGGGCCTCTGTCCTAAACCAGGATCAGACAAAAGCAATTTCTGACCCTGCAAAGTGAAATTTGTGACTGACCACAGCCTCGGGGCCTCCTCCTTACTGCAGGACCTGCCAGGTGCTGCTTGGGCTGCCCTGCCAAATTCTGGCTCATCCTGGAATATCCTCAGTGAGGAGGGACCCACAAGGATTATGGAATTCTATCCCTGCCCAGACCCCCCAAAAATCCCACCCTGGGCATCCCTGGCAGCGCTTCCCAAAGTCTCCTGGAACTCTGGCATTCCTTGGGGAGCCTGGGCAGTGCCCAGCACAATCTGGTGGTGTTGTTGAGATGGAAACACGACATATTTGCACCCACACCTGGGTAGAGATAATAATGGTCACTGTTGGAACCCTGGTGCTGAGAATTTGGGATTTCTGTGCTGCCAGCACTGACCCCCAGGAGAATTCTGCACTGACCTGAGGCCGTGGAGAAGCTCCCAAAATTCAATAATAAAACTGAGATTCCAGGTGTGGGGTTTGAATGGAAGTGTGTGATAGCACAGGGTGGGAAACTCAGAGTTTGAGGGTTTAGAATGCAGGAATAGATAGAAAGCAAGATGGAGGTTTCAGGGTGGAGGCTGCTCCTTCTTCACCATCTCCTCCTCCTCCTTCTCCTTCTCCTCCTCCTCCTTCTCCTTCTTCTCCATGGGTTTGGGTGGTTTTGTGTAACTGGATAAAAAAGTCTCCATTGCTGACGACAAGTAACTGATTAAGTTAAAAATAATTTAAGTATAATTCCTTAATTAAACAATTTATCTTTAAAACACTTCATAGAAAAGAATACATCTCCATTTCGTAGGTTGTAAGTGTGAAGCACCGTAAAACTCACGAATGATAAACTGCAATATAGACAAAAACTAATAAACATCTAAATCTGAACAAAAAATGCCAAAATGCCATCTCACACATTTAATCCCAACCCTGACCCTAGGAAAAAAAATCCAAAACTCAACATTACTTTATTACAAGGTGTTTTCAAGTTTTATACCCTTAACAAAGCGTGATTTTAAGCTATTTAACTTAAGAGTATTTAACTTAAATTTATTTAACTTAAGATTAAACAAACAACTTCATTATATTTATTGGACAGAGTAAAAGCTTACTGTATTTTACTGGTATAAAGTAATTAATGTTAATAATTAATTGATAAGAGTCTACAGCAAATTATTAAGGTATGGATGCTGTTCACTAAGGCACTGCTAATATCCCTTGTGTATTTATTTTATCAGTTCCTATGTTAACAGCTTTGGTTTTTTCCTTGCTATGGATAAACTCATATTTTATGAATTTCTTTTCCTGCTAACTGAGTTGTTTGCTCTGCAGACCAGCTGCTAAGCCTGTCTACACCTGGGCAGTGCCCAGCACCCTCTGGGGGAAGAACTTTATCCTAAAATCCAACTTATACCTGCCCTGGCCCAGCCCCAGCGGCTCCCTGGGTCCTGTCAGGTCACAGATCAGGGCGGAGCTGCAGCCCCTGAGGAGTTTCCCCTCGACATTCCAAGTGTCCTCTCCTTGTGTGACCCCTCCAGGCCTTTCACCATCCTCTGTTCCTCCTCTGGGCTCTCTCTGAGAGCTTTTAGGTCTTCCTTCTATGCTGGCACCCAGAACACCCCCAGCACTCAGGGCGAGGTCGATCGACAGCAGCTCCAGAACTTCCTGCAGGCCTTGAGGAGTTTGAACCTTTCCTCTCCTCACACAGAGATTAAATCCAAACATCCAGGCCAGCCCAAGCTGCCAGAGCTCAGCAGCAAAGAGTTTTGGCTCTGGCATGGTGAGGGGACAAGGCTGGCAGGGGTTTGTGACACTGATGCCCTGTGAAGGCTGAGCTGGAGCAGAGCTGGGCAGAGCTACAGAATAAATTCAGGATTTATTCAAGGATCTCCTCATGGATCCACCTTGGGCAGCACCAGAGCCCAGCCAGGGCTGCACCCAAATGCCCCAAAATGGCCCCAAAATGCACCCCCGGGGGCTCTCCCTGGGATCAGCTCTGCTCCATTGGCACCTTGGAGTTCATTGTCCCATTCCAGCTCCAGCCCAGGCAGTCCCACCCTGCTGGTTTTTCTCTCTCCAGCCCACGGGGTTTGTGCTGCTGGGCTGAGCTTTGGATCATTTGTCCTTGGTGCCCAGCTGGAGCAGGAATTGTTTTGTCTCTGCTCTGTGCACAGAGCTCACCATCCCATAATATGAATCCCAGACCCACCCACTAAATCAGCACAAAATGTGAAAAATAGAAAAGCTCAAACCTCAGGCATGATTTCTGCTTCTACCTAAAGCTGCAACATCAACACCTCTGGGCAAGGCAATGCTGTGGGCAGGTTTGGGATCTTCAGGAATGAATCAGCAGCAAAATGTGCTCTGTGCTTTCAGAATATGAAATCGAGAGATCCTTCTTCCTGAGGATGAAGTGTGTCCTAGCCAAGAGGAATGCAGGCCTGACCTGCAGTGGCTACAAGGTAATGTTTATAACTTACTTCTCCATCCCTGGAATACTCAACAATGGGCAAGTTTATTTTTTTTAGGTATTTGGTTTGGGTTTTATTCGTACTTATGTGTAGCTGAGAGCAAAGTGTGTGATGAGAAGAATCAGAAAAATCCCCAAAATGCCCTCAGTAATTCCAATTTAAGCTTGGTGGCACAGTCCCTCTCCTTGGTGCCTGGGAATTCTCTGGAGCTGCCAGGAGAGAACACACCTTGGTTTTATTCCCCTGGAACAGGAGGCAGGTGAGGCAGGAGCCCAGACACGGAATTTGGACATTTTCCACATCCCACCCCGCTGCACCAGGCACCTCCTTGGCCTCCACACTCAGGGTGGAATTGTACTGAACCACCGAGTCTGTTTATAAATCTTACTGTTTGTATGGTTTTTTTTTTTTATTTATGACATGAAATCAGAAGCCACAGCAAACACTGTAGTGGTAGAATAACAGCTGTCCTTTGAGGAGTTTTTATTTTCATATTTGCAGGCAGATTTTATTCCCAGATTTGCAGTAGTTCTTATTTTCA
>QUSF01000275.1:55870-109367 GCA_003676055.1 Chloebia gouldiae
ATTTGCAGTATTTTTTCTTTTCAGATGTGCAGTATTTTTAATTTTCACCTCTGCATTTGCTGCTCTTTGAGCTCTAGGTTCACTCTGCTCCATCGGGGACGGTCGTTCCCATTCGTTCTGCTGGGAATTCATTTTGGGTCGTTCAAAACCCAAAAAGCAAAGCCTGGGAGAGGAGCAGAGCCCTGCAGGAATGTGCTCAAGGTGCAGACATGGATCTGTTTGCACAATTCCCTACCTGTAGGCACTGATAATTCTTCATGACACTGAGCCCTGTTTGCTCAGCTGTTCCCACAAAAACTGGTCCTGTCCCAGAGCTGAATCTGAAATCAGATTCATCTGAGTTTCCATCGTGGCATCTCCACGTGGCTTTGGGGAGTTCTGGGTTTTTTAATTCCCAATTATCACTGTTAATCAGAGGCATCACTTTCTTTGGCTCACTTTGCACAGTGAAAAATCAAAGGATTTCTCTCGTCTAGAGAGATGCTGCCCTAAATTTATTCCATGCAGCTGTGCTTAAAGTCAGAACTTAATTTTTAAGAAATCACCTCATTAGCTGAAGCACAGAAAAAACTCACAGATGAAAAGATGGGGGAATTCACATCTGCTGAGAGATCTTCTGACTGTGCTTTTGCTAAACATTGAAACCACTGGAGAGGAGGAAGGTTAAGCAGGAGGAGCCAATTTCCAGGTGATGTTTGGTAGGTTGTTTAGTGTACTAAATATGCTGAAAATTAATTCTTTTCCACAGTTAAAAGCCAAACAAACAGAGAAATTAGCTAAGGGGTGTGATACTCCTGCTGCTTGGATCAGAAAGCTGGCAGGGGCACTGGTGATTTCTGAACACCAGGACCACACTAAATAAATCTTCTGGCCTGGAATAGTCCCCAGGTTACATTTCCCCCTCCCCTTTAGCTGACACTGAATTTTTACAGTCTAACACTGTCATTATCACCTCTGTGAACAGCAGTTGTACACGGGGATCCCGAAATCTGAGCTCAGGACCTTGGGCTTGGTCACGTGTCAAAAAAAACCAAACCAAACCCAAAACCCTCTGATCTTGAGCAGAGAACTTTAAAACTCGTTACTTGTGCATTTGCATAAACATCAGTTAATTTTTATTGCTGTTGTGATCAATACCCACTGGGTTCTTAAAGTGGCTTTTAAAAAGTGCCTATATTTACATCAGAATAATAGCTCATTAAAATGTAAATGTTTTTATTCATCTTTGACTGTGTGTGCAAGAGAGATGGACATTTAAAATAAGCAACTTCCAGATTTCTTTTTAATCAATGAACAGGAATTCTGGCTGTATCTACAAGAAATCTGTATCAAGGAGCTTAGAGTATTAATTAGAAAGCAATTAGGCAGTCCCCAGAGAGGAGGTGCTTCAATATTGGATTAATCATGCTGTCAGCAAACACAAAACTGCACTTACTGAGTCTTAATCTCTATTTACAAATTAACTACAATCAACAGATGACCCAGAATTTAATGTTGTGGGGGAGTGGGTCTGTTGGAACCCTGGATATTGAGAATTTGGGACTTTCTGTGCTGCCAGCACTGACCCCCAGGAGAACTCTGCACTGACCTGAGGCCGTGGAGAAGCTCCCAAAATTCAATAATAAAACTGAGATTCCAGGTGTGGGGTTTGAATGGAAGTGTGTGATAGCACAGGGTGGGAAACTCAGAGTTTAAGGGTTTAGAATGCAGGAATAGATAGAAAGCACGATGGAGGTTTCAGGGTGGAGGCTGCTCCTTCTCCTTCACCTCCTTCTCCAGGGGTTTGGGTGGTTTTGTGCAATTGGATAAAAAAGTCCCCATGGTGGGCACGGCTGGTTGGGTATTGGGTTAAAAGTGAAAATAATTGAGGTGTCAATGTTATCCTGGTTTTTAGAAGTGTTACGTTTTCTTTTATAGTTCTTTTGACGGTTTTAAAGTTCTCATAAAGCTTCTTTAGCCTGCTGATAATGTTTACATATTTCTATTGGAGTTCTCATGCAATGTTCATGTAAATAATGATTGGTTTGCATTCTTCTTTGTGGGAGGAGAGAATTGATGGATTTTTGTTTGACCAGTGTGGTTGGAGAGGTGGCAATTCCACCCTGCAATCCGCTGTCACTTTTGGAATTCTATATATTGTGAGGTCAGAAATAAAATTAGCTCTTTTTCTCTTTTGAACTTACCAACCTTCCGTGTACTCATTTTGTGTCCAATAGCGACATGTCATTTCTTAATTGGACAGTTTATCCTTAAAAGACCTTGTAGAGATTGATACAGGGCCATTTTACAGCTTTTTAGTGCAATGCTGTAGAACTCATGACTTGTAAGACTGTGATAGAAATAAGAACTAATAAACATCTGGGTCTGAACATGAAATACCATCTTGAGCGCTTTCAACCCCGACCCTCACCCAGGCAGAAAAGAAGATAAAAACACAATAAGTGTTTTTATAAGCTCATTGAGATTGGGTGGGCAGCAGATGTGGGGCTTTTCCGTCAGATCCTGAGGGTGTTTTCCCCTTTTTCCAGGTGATCCACTGCAGTGGCTACTTGAAGATCCGCCAGTACATGCTGGATATGTCTCTGTACGACTCCTGTTACCAAATCGTGGGGCTGGTGGCCGTGGGGCAATCTTTGCCTCCCAGTGCAATCACTGAGATCAAGCTCCACAGTAACATGTTCATGTTCAGAGCCAGCTTGGATTTAAAACTGATTTTCCTCGATTCCAGGTAAGCAGCTCTTTCATCTCCAGCATCAAGCGTTCGCGTGTTTACGTGCCATGGCTTCCAAATGGCTCAAAACATCCGTGAAAAAAAAATCCAGCAGTCCAAACAGATCTGGAACTCGGAGCCTTCAAAGCCTTTTGGGCAGCTGGATAGACCAAACTTTGTCTGGAATGCCAAGAAATAAGAGCCTGTCCAATTTAACCTGGAGTTACCTGCAGTTTTGGGGTCAGCTAAAAGCTTCTTGCTGGGAGGATTGGTCACAGGAGCAGTGATAATTTTTTTGTTTTACCTGAAAGGACAAAAATTTTATCATACAAAGCCAGCAAAAGGAATGAGGATGTACCAAAAAACCCCAAAAAACTAACACCAAATTGGAATACTGAGATCAAATAACTGGCTGGGGTAATCCAGAAAGTTTTTGGGAGAGCAGTAAGGAAAGAGAGTTCTGTCTTTTAGTGTAATGCTTTAACCATGAAACCAACACTAACAATGGGGTTGCTAGAATGGAAATTAATTCCATTGGCTACTACACATGAAAACAGGACCCTCCTAAACAAAATTTTGGGTAAAACAGCTGAGGAAGAGGAGCCCTGCCTCCACTTCAGCTGATGGAGCTCGGATGAGCACAGAATCAGAACTGAAATTCATTTCTCTGGTTTTGGAGCAGGTACCTTGTAGGACACAATAGTTTGTCCAGTGCAGCCCAGGAGACCTTGAAAGGAAAATCCCAAATACACAAAGTATTGACAAGATGACCATTCTTCAAAAATCCTTTCCTGCGTGTCCCACATTCCCCATTTCCCTGGCGGGCTGGATTTGCAGGGAATACATTGGTGCAGTGAATGTGTGAGAAAGCCTCTGTACCCAAGAGAGTGGAGGTCAGCCATGCAAGAAGAGGCTTTTCTGCGTGCTCAGCCCAGGAGACAGTGGCTCCATCAGCTGCTGGGACACAAAGAACTCCTTGTTTCTGGAACCCTTCCTCATTTTTTGGCACGCGTCGCTTCGTGCCGCGGCTACAAAGGAGCAACGAGGGGTTCAGCAACACGTCCTTGCATGTGGGGAAAAGGAAATGATGTGCCTGGGAGGAACTGCCTGGAGACAGAAGTGTCTTCAAAGGCCACAGAACAAGCAGAGGTGTTGACAGGAGCAGGGATAGACCCAGAGCTGCTGCAGAGCTCTGTTTGCCAAGGAGCAGATGGGTGTCATCCACGCACGGGACGAGCGGGGGAATTCAGCTTCACCAAAGCCTTTTGCTCTCCCAGCTGAGCAAACCAAACTGTATTTGCTGAAAACAGGGGCATATTAGGAGTCAGGAAAAAAAACTGGTTTCAGGCTTGGTCCTGGTTTCCATACAAGGGGATGGATCTTGAGATGTAACAGTCACAGCAGACAGCAGGAAAGCCATGGGAAGGAGCAAAATCCCTTTCTGGACACCTGAGCAACATAAACCACACAGGACTTCATTCACTCAGAGCACTGGAAGGAGCAGACATTCACTTCCCTCCAAAGTGAGCTGCTCACTCTGATTTTTGTGGTGCACTCATTGCCAGGGGGTTTAAAAATATTTTGAAGAACTCAGGAGAGCAGAACTGATCCCTGGGGTGAGCTCTGTGTGTCCTGTCACCTGCACAGCACAACCTGGAGAGCCCAGGCTGTTTGAGGGATTGATTTGATGTTAAGGAAGTAAAACATCTGAGTTTATTCCCAGATCCAAGCATTTTCAAAATTCGGGTGTCCTGGGAACTGCCAGTGATGGTTTTTTGTGCCACCAGCTTCAAAGTGAGACTGCACCTTTGGGAAAATGAACCCCTGAAGCCCTGGCTCGTGTTTGTGGTGCTTTGGCTGCCTTTGTCTGTACTCACCAGGGGGGCAGGATGGAGCTGCCACCCTGCTTTTAAGTGCACTGAAGTCAGAGGGAGAATTTAAACCTGAGCAGGAACTTCCACCAATATTTCATGCTTCAGTGAGGATTTGGGATGAGCTGTGTGCAGAGGAGGAACACAAGCATCTATTCAAAGGCATTTTGATGTTGTTGTCCTCCAGAAGAATCCAAGCCCTCAGCCCTCACAAGCAGAACATCCTCAGTCTCTCTGGGTCCACTGGGCTGGTTAAAGTCAGGCTATGAGTACAGGAGATGCACAATAGTCATAACATTCTAAAAAAAGTAATCAAAATGTGCATTATCATCAATCCTACAATGACAGGAATTGCTTGGGACCCCCTGCTCATTTCTGTGGACTCTCCTGTGTTAGCTCTGTGCTGTGCATCCTCACCAGTGGCAAAGGAACATCCTTTGGAAGTCCATGTCCTGACCATCCCCACTCAGCCTATGGCATGAAGAAGCTTGGGACATTTAAACTGGATTCCTTTGATCTAAACTGGAGGACAGCCTCCAGAAGCACCCCAGGATGCTCCAACTTTAATAAATATTTCACTCCACAGGCCTAGGCTAGGGCTAGTGCCAGGTAAAACTCCTGCCAGCAAAATGTGCAGATGCCTCTGCTGCTGCAGGAGCAGCTCCCAGCAGGGACAATTCTACTGTCACCTGCACAGGGACTGTGTCACTTGTTCATGTGGACATCCCTTACTGTTCTGCCTTTTTTAGGCAAAGAAAACTCAGGACATCACAAATCCCCCCCCATTCCCCAACCCTGGGTAAACAAGCCACAATTTGGCTGAGTGGCACATTGTACTTTAAGGATTGTTTTTTCCTCAACTAAATTAAGAAAAAGTCCATTTGAAACATGAAGTTTGTCTCTTCAGGCCTGACCCAGTGTCAGTCTGACCTCTGAATTTGATTCTTTAACATCTGCAGAGATGCTGCTGTTTTGAATTCGTTCCATTCTTCTGTTTCTGGGATTTTTTTTTTTTTTTTGGAAGCCTTGCCTCAGCTTTCCTTTCCTCACCCTGTGGTCTTCACACCTCCTTGTCTTTCCACATTCTCAGCTGGAATAAGCTCCTGCTTTTTTCTCCTGTTAGGCACCAGCCTGGATTTATTCACAGGCCACGATCACATGTGGCCCAACACACCTTCTACACTTGTAGCTTTGCAAAAGCAAATGAAAATGTGTCAGCAGCCCACAAGAGAGGTTTTATTGTTCCATGAGCAGCTCCTCGAGTGGAACTTTGTGCAAAGGATCCTGCATGGCAGTGGCAGAAGCCCAAGGTGGAAATCAGTAAAAGAGCTCTTTTTCCTGCCTGGCTGTACCAGGGAAAAGCTGCACCTTGCTTTGGCTGGGCTGAAAGGGTTTCTTTTCTTGTAAAGGTGAGGTTTCTGTTTCCAAAACTAACATTTCATCCCGCAGCTTTCAGGCACTGATTTGTTGGCACAATCAAATGTTGGGTCAATGAAATGGAATACTCTTAGAGATTTTGTTTATTGCAGATTTTTTTCCTCTTCCAGGGTCACGGAATTAACTGGATATGAACCCCAGGATCTGATAGAAAAAACCCTCTACCACCACGTCCACGGCTGTGACGTTTTCCACCTGCGATACGCTCACCACCTGTGTAAGTAGCTGGGCTGGAGGCACAGGAGGGACCTGGAGCTGCTGGGGGGAGTCCATGGAGGCTCCAGGATGGGCAGAGGGATGGAGCAGCTCTGCTGGGAGGAAAGGCTGGCACAGCTGGGATTGTTCCCCTGCACAGGAGAAGCTTTGGGCTGAGCTCAGGGTGAGCCCCAGGAAACCTGGAGAGAGACAATTTCCAGGGCATGGAGGGACAGCACACAGGGAATGGCTTCAAAGTGAAAAATCCCAAGTTTAGGTGGGATATTGGGAAAAAAATCCTTCCCTGTGAGGGTGGGCAGGGGCTGGGATGGAATTCCCAGATTCCCCTGGATCCCTGGCAGTGCCCAAGGCCAGGTTGGACACTGGGGCTGGAGCAGCCTGGCACAGTGGGAGGTGTCCCTGCCATGGCAGGGGTGGCACTGGGTGGACTTTGAGGTCCCTTCCAACCCCAAATAATTTTGGGATTTTATGGAATACATTGAGTACAGTGAGAAGTTTTGCAGACAACAAGCAGCATGCTGGAAAGCAGAAAAAAAATCCTTTCCAAATCTTGACTGGAGACAGATTTTCAAAAGATCTTGGCTATCACTTAAGGAAACCATTAATTGAGTAAATAGAGCTCAATATGCTGGGGGCTTCCAAAAAAAACCAAAAAAAACAACAACACCCAAACCAACTTATCTGGCCAATTTTTGCACTTAGGCATCCAGGTTATTTTGAATATTTGGAATTGATTCTGGATGGTGATCTCTTGAAGGAAAAGAAAACCAAAAGAGCAAGTAAATGAGAGGGGAAAATCTGAACTTCACTAGCCTCTGCTGTTAAAACAAAAAAACCATGCAGCAGCTCTGCATTCCTCTGAAATATGTTAGTAATAATCATCCTGTGTTTGAGGGGAATGCAATCCCAAAAATTCCTTGGAGGGACATTCATTAGTAGCATGTGGATGAGGTTCGGAGAATGGATTGTCAGGAAAAAAATGACACATTTAATAATTTCCCATCTTCCAACAGAGTCACTAATCATATCTTCAAACATCTGGATCTGGGAAGGAGTTCATTCAGTAGCACATTAATTTGAAAAGCAAATTGAGGGAATGGCTGAACTCTGGATTTGGCTCCGTTTGCTGCAACCCATACGAGGCAAAGATGACATCCAAAAACCAATGTCAGGGAATTTTTTTTCCAGATTGCTCCTGTAGGCTGGAAGCAGCCAGAGTCAAATCCTTCCTTTAGGCTTCCTTCTTCTCTCAGTGTGTGCTACTGATGAGGATCTGGAATGTCAAGGAGGTTGTAGCTGTGTTTGGCAAGGCCAAGCTGAAATTGTAAGTGCTGAATTCCGCCGGTGGCAGGGTGTGCTACACCTGGGAAAGCAAAAGCTGATCTTTACAGTGAGCTCAGATTTACCAAAACATGACTGAACACTCTGGGCTGCTGAGGACTGGAAAAAAGAATGGCCAGGGCACATGGAATATCCTGTCAGGGACACCCTCTCTGTGGTGGTGACGTCTGCATGTGGATGTGACTGTTGATCTGTTCAGAATAAACTCAGTATTTCCACCAGACTGTTTGAAACACCTTCATCAACCAGCACAGAGATGATGCCACCACAGCCACAATCACCTCTGGAAAACATTTTTCCACTTTAGAGTAGCAGGATGGATAACTCTGTGGCTGCCAGTTTGATCCATGTACGACTGGAATTTTAAATGAAGAGACAAATCATGTTCACTGAATTACCCACCACATCCTTCCACAAGGAAAAAAAAAACCCTCAGCCAAATAGGATACTGAGAGCAGCTCTGTAGATTAAAGATAAATTACTGTAAACTTTAAAAACAGAAGAAAAATGCGAGCCATGCATAGGAATTTATGAAAGCAGATAAATCCCAAGAAGCACAAAATAATGAGTAATGCTTGGGCAGCAGTGGGAACAGTGCAGGGTCATGGTTGGAATACCAAGTAATGGGAATTATTAAACCAGATGTAAAGTGCACAGAGTACCTCTGGGGAGCACTGTGAGAGCTCCCCCAGCATCCATCAGCAAATGTCTCAGGAACATGAACAGTGGAAGGTTGGCAGGTTTGTTGTACCATTCTATAAAGCAATCTGATGATGAAGTGTCACCTGATGCAGAAATCCAAAGAGAAACATCTTACACCTAATAAGGGTATTAAGGGGAAAAAAATATATAGGCAACCCTAAACTAGGATAACCACTTGCTTTTTTTTAAGAGGAAAAAAAAAATCCCAAACTGAAGACCTGAAGCAGCTGAACTCAGAGTGAGGCAGCACAGGGAATAAAACAAAAGAAACAGTGAGGGGAACAAGTTGGGAGGGCCAGAACAAGAACATCAGGCTAGGAGGGAAATGTAGATGTGAATATTTGCCTAAGGTGTGCTGGCAGCAAGGAGAGTTTCCTGCTTGAAACATTTGATTGGCTTCCAGCTCCAGGAAAACACTTGTGGTGTTTGAAGCTGTGTTATTTATTTCTAGAGCCCCTTTCATACACACAGTGTTTGCCCTGAAATGTGGCCACACAAATAAGGAGGCCCTGCCTGAGGAGCCTGCACGCTAAAATACAGGACAGAGTTCCAGTACAGACAAAATATCTTTGTGCCCTCAGAGAAATCCCTTTGTTTGGGCCATTGTGAGGGGATTTTGGGCATCCCACGTGTTGCAACATCCCTGCTCTTCCCACAGGAACTTGACCAGGGTTCAGGTCTCTGTGCCTCGGCCCAGCCCAGCTGGTGTCCCCACCAAACCCTTCTCCTGCTCCCTGGAAGTCACCCTATGCATTTGTAGGGTTATTTCATGGAAAAATACAGTTCCACCATCTCTGGTGTTGGGTCAGCACTCAAACCTTGTGGCAGAGCAGCACCAGATTTTAAGAAGTCAAAAAAAGAAAAAAAAAAGTCTGCTGGGCACCGTGCCTTGCCCAGGGGCCGTGCCCATGACATGCCAGGGCAGCTAAACCAGGATCTGCTGCCAGTGTGGAACCAAGAAATCCATTTCTTGCACTGGTATCCTTCAGTGCAGGCTGGGAACTCCCAGCCACACGCCCGGGAGCCTGGTGGAGCCTTTTAAAATAGTCCTGTCTGACAGCCCAGAGCCTTTTCCAGCTTCTCTGTGAAACCAGGAGCGAGCCAGAGCCCTGGAACCCCCAGTCACAGGGGGCACATCCAGAGGAGAAAGCCACGGGATCCTCCCCCTTGGGCTGCAGCAGAGGCCACCAAGAATTCTGAGCCTGCACGCATTGTCTGGGTGGTGGATTTGCCTCACCCCCATTCCTGAGGTTTCCTTTTCAGCATCAAACAGGGCGGCTGAGCACAGAGCCAGATGGAAGCTGAGCTCCCTCACTGTCTCGGTTACTGTCCCTCAGCCAAGGTCAGACTTTCCCCAGATTGCTAAAAAATCAGGAGACATGGAATCCTCCCCCATCCCCAGAGAAATGCTGGTTAATCCATGTAATTAGGAAGGAAAGCTGAACACTGTAGCCCTCAGTGGTTTTTACATCTTTTCAAACACTGTCTTAACTGCAGAGCTAAAATAGGGATTAAAAAAAAAAATCAGTGAGAGAGGAGGAAAGCCAAAACTAGTCCCAAAGCACTCGGAAGAACTTTGTTATAGTTAGTGATCCGTGACAGCATTAATTTCTCTTTCAGAAGACTGAGTGTAGCAAAGCGCTTGGAACTCAAGGAAAACGTTCTCATTAAACCAGCACAAAGACCCAGTTCTGAAAAGCCCAGACCACGTTCCAAAAATTACCTGTTGCATGGCCTGTGCTGAAATGTAAAGATCATTTCCTGGAATGGGACCATTTGGATTTTAGAATGAATCACCAAATCATCAGAGCACAGAATGGTTTGGGTGGGAAGGGATCCTGAAGATCATCTCATTCCAACCCCCTGTCATGGCAGGGACACCTCCCACTGCCCCAGGCTGCTCCAAGCCCTGTTCAACCTGGCCTTGGGCACTGCCAGGGATGGGGCAGCACAACTACAGAGCACCAGCCACAATTACAGAAGAAATAGTAAAACTGTGGCAGAGAGACACTTATTAATACTTTTAGAACAGAATATTTGAGTAGCCACTCCACAACTTTCAACTTGCAGTGATAAATTGCGCTTAAAAATTATAAATGTCTTCATATTTTTCTCGGTGTGTTTACATAATTACACACACGCCCCTCATGATTATTTTAATCATGCACACTCTCCTTCCATAAAGAATTCCATGTAGAAATGTAGGAGTAGAAGGAACACCAGCAAGAATGAGGCAAAAAGCTGATACCCAAGAGAGATTTGAAACCCCAAATAGCGGCGGCTTGGTGGCCACCATGGAGGGTGGGTTTTTGGATGTCCTGCAGGATCATGAAATGATGGAATATCCTGAGTGGGAATAAACCCACAGGGATCATCCAATCCCACTCCCGCCCTGCCCAGCCCCACCAACCCCAGCCTGGGCATCCCTGGCAGCGCTGCCCAAAGGCTCCTGCAGCTCCGGCAGCCTCGGGGCCGTGCCCATTCCCAGCACCTCTGGGGAAGAGCCTTTCCCTAAAATCCACCATAAATCCCTCCTGGTACAGCCCCAGCTGCTCCCTGGGTGCTGTCCCTGTGCCAGGAGCAGAGGCTGGAGCTGCAGACAGGTTTAGGTGTTCATTTTGTTGCCCTCTGAACACACGGGCACCTCATCCTACAACGGAAGAGCTGACGCTTCCAGAAAGATCTGTCAATTTTGTAAGAGCCTGATTTTCTTTGAGAGAGAAACTGGAATTGAAGGAAAGTTTAAATATGTGGGGATGTGCAATGGATAGGAGAGGAAGCAGCCCAGAGAGGTGGCCCATGTGCTCCAGGTTTTGGGGAGACCTCACTGAGTCTTCCAGTACCACAAGGAAATGGGTGAGAAGGAGGGAGAGGGACTTTTTATATGGGCAAAAAGTGACAGGACAAGGGGAATGGTTTTAAAATGACAGAGAGAAGGTTTAGATTCCATTTCTTGATCATATTTATATAAAGGAATTTCTGCCATTGGCCACTTTTTTTGAACAGAATTTGTGCAGCGAGCTCAGTCCATGATTCCCTAATTTACAATAAATAACTCTGTAGGAGAGTAAGAAGATGGAGTTTCCAGAGGAATGATCCAAGGCCACACAAGAGAAGAACCAGCCTCAAAGGCTGGGCATTATCTTCCAGTGAATCCTGAGATAAAGGCCTGGCACTGAACCAGAAATATTTGTGGTTGGATTAAATGTTTAGAGATGCTGCACAACTCCTGTTACAGCACAGCCTCCTGCCAACACATCCTTGTGCACAGAGGATCCAAAATAGCTCAGGGAGGATTACCTGGCTGGTGAATTTATCAGATATCTGATTCCTCTCTCTGTCCTTGTCTTTGGGTGCTTCACAACCAAAGAGTTTTTAAATTTTATCCTTTTAAATCAACCTTCATGATTACAGAGATAAAAAAAAAAAAATCAGAGAATAAAATACATGGCAAAATACCTGATAATCTGTCAAGCTATGAGAGAAGTGTTTCCAAATAATCTGGAAAAAAAAATCTCAAAATCACAGAACCCTCAGGGTTGGAAGAGCCCTTCAGGATCATGCAGTCCTCACACCAAACCCTGACCCCAGGGCCACATCCAGACTCCTCTGGTACGATTCCAGTGACTCCAAACCTCCCTGGGAGCTCATCCCAAGGCCTGACCACTCTGCCAGGAAATTTGGTTTCCCAATATTCAACCTGAACCTCCCCAGTGCAATTTGAGGCCATTTCCTCTCCTCCTTTCAAAATAATTGTATCCAGTTCAAAGTACTTTTGCTGCCTTGAATTTTTCTATTGCAGTTAGAATTTTAAAGCAGTGTGAAGAATGCGACCATAGGTGACCCAGAGAAGAAAGAAGACAAAACTTAGGACTCTTCAAATTTTATATAAATAATAATGCAGTGTTATGAATCTATAGGAAGGGGCAGGATAGGTAATTTTGCAGGGAGTTATTTAAAGTTTATTGGGAGGAAGAGGAAGGAGGGTGTTAGGACATAGGTTGGACTCAATAATCTCAAAGGTTTTTTCCAACATCATTAATCCTGTGATTCTGTGAGGGCGAAAAGCGCTTGGCTTGCAAATAAACCTCTCCAGGAAGTGGTCTTGAGTCCAAAAAATGTGAAATTTAAAAAAAAAAAATTTTTTTTCCTTGTGTTCACAGTGCTGGTGAAAGGCCAAGTGACCACCAAGTACTACCGGCTGCTGTCCAAGCAGGGAGGCTGGGTGTGGGTGCAGAGCTACGCCACCATCGTGCACAACAGCCGTTCGTCACGGCCTCACTGCATAGTGAGTGTCAATTATGTCCTTACGTAAGTCCAAATACTTTGTACCATTACCTGTTACCACTAATTGAGTCATTAATGATGAAATCCACCAAGTTACCTTGGCTCGTGTCTTCCGGTGTCGCTCCGTGCTCGCGTGTTGCAGCTTTCTCTGTTTGCACGACCCCATCTCTTTAGCTGAGAGAAAAAATTGTTGTGTTAAATATTATCATTATTATATAGATCTTCATTTTGTCCAGGGATGGGCCATGGAGATGGTGAAGGGTCTGGAAAACATCTCATGAGGGAGCTGGGGGAGCTCAGCCTGGAGGAGGCTCGGGGGGACCTCTCTGCTCTGCACAATCCTGCCAGGAGGGGCAGTGAGGGGAGTCGGGCTCTGCTCCCGTGTCCCAAGGGAAAGGAGGAGAGGAAATGGCCTTAATTTTGTCAGGACAGGTTCAGATTGGAGATTAGAAGGGTTTTTTTCCTTTGAAAGAGTGGTGAGGCCTTGGGATGAGCTGCCCAGGGAGGAGGTGGAGTCACTCTCCCTGGAATTATTCAGGAGGAGTCTGGATGGGGCCCTTGGGGTGATGCTGGTGGTGCTGGGTGATGGTGGGACTGGATGAGCTTGAAGATCTCTTCCGAAATTGAGTATTCTGTGATTTTTTCGATCAAAACCAAATTTGCAGTTTGTGTAGTTCAGTTACAAGCACATGCTGCTGACATGGGAGAAATGTTGCTCCTTTTCTTTTCTGCAGGGCAGAGAGCAATTCCTGGCTGAGCAGGAGACAGATTAATTAATCTCTGCCTTTCCATGATTCCAAACCACAGGGAGCCAGGGATGGCTGAGGGAAGATGATACAGCTCAGGCTCAGAGAGAGGGGACACTTCATCCAAAGGTGTTTATGTGATTCCCAGTGGAATTTTTTTATGGACTGGCATGAGAATGAGCTCACCCCATAAGATTCTCTGCCCCTTGACATCCCCAGATGCAGTGAAAATCTTGGAAGAGTGAAAATTCAAGCCTTGTGAATGCTAACATGTATTTTTACAGGAGTTCGTTTGGATTTTCCTGTGTTTTTAATTTACTGAGCTGTTGTTTTTGCAGAGATATTGAGTACAAGGAACTTCAGTTGTCACTGGACCAGGTTACCATTTCCAAGTCACAGTTTTCATGCAGAAACTCAGTACCTACCTCGCAGGAAACAAGGAAAATAGTAAAACCCAAAAGTAATAAAATGAAGGCAAAACTCAGAACAACACCTTACCCGCCACAGGTAAATTTTCCAGCAATATTTAATTACCAGTTGTTCTCACAGAGTGCTTGGGACAGCATAGAGATAATCCAGGACTGGATTTACTATAAAACAGACTATAGCATTGTCCAGGAATTGTCCAGGAATTGTCCCAGGAAATCCCTCATAAAGCAGGATAAAATTAGACCCTTTTTTCCCCAGGGTGGAAAGTACGGGTAGTACAAACCAGCTCTGGCATGTGATGTAAAACCTTTGGGATATGGAGTGTGTGAAGCACTTCAACCACAAAGTCCTTTCTTGGCAAAAAGAAGAAAATCCTGGACATAGACAGGACAGAAATTCCCGTACTTGGAATTGTGCTGTGAAAATCTGTGCTGGTGTAGAATGTGTGTCATTTACTGTTGGTGTGTGGAGTTCTTGATGTCAGGAGGAATTTCCTCATGGAAAGGGTGGTCAGGCCTTGGAAAGAGCTGCCCAGGGAGGTTTGGAGTCTCCATCCCTGGAGGTGCCCAAGGTAGGGCTGGATGTGGAACTCAGTGCTCTGGGCAGGTGACAAGGAGAGCATCGGGCACAGCTGGGACTGGATGAGCTGGGAGGGCTTTTCCCACATTAGTCCTGTGATTCTGTAAAACTGAACTGCCAAAATTACCAAATCAAAGCAGGTTTTTTGTTCCCACGTGAAGCAAAGTCACGAAGAGCAGAGCTTCAAACACCTCAGTCCATCAAAAACCGCTCAGTCCGTCCCTTGAGGCAGCGAGGCCCAGCTCTGGGTGCCTGTCTGACGTGTCCTGTACTTCCTTATGAAAGTTCCTCCTTTAAGCCTCTTTCCCCCCTCTTTCCCCCAGCAATACAGCTCGTTCCAAGCAGACAAACTGGAATGCAGCCAGGCGGGGAGCTGGCGCTCCAGCCCCGCCGCCAGCGCCGCCGCCCTTCAGGAACAGAACTTCCATTCAGAGAGCAGCGAACTCCTGTATGCCCCTCCCTACAGCCTGCCCTTCTCCTACCACTATGGACACTTCCCTGTGGATTCCCACGTCTTCAGTGGCAAGAAGCAAATGCTGCCTGCAAAATTCGGGCAGGCCCAAGGGGCGCCCTGCGAGGTGGCGCGGTTCTTCCTGGGCGCGCTGCAGACCAACGGCGAGTGCCAGTGGCACTACGCCAACTCCCTGGTCCCCAGCAGCCAGTCGCCCTCCAAAAACCTTCCTGAGCAGCCAGTGAACATCATCAGGCACAACCTTGCACAGAGTTATGAAGGTGGGTGTCGCTCTGAGCCAGGAGAAAAAGCTCGGCCGCGCGGTGGATTCGCGGACGCGCTTTGAGAAATGGGTTTGATGCCTTGGAGTGGCTCCCTGGAGCAGAGGCTAGACAAGATTAAGGGAATAAGAGCAGGAATTTATTAAAGGCCTCCACAGACACACCTGGGGCATTCAGAAGCCCCCCAGAGGCCTCACCCAAGCTGGACAATGGTCACGAGTGTTTCACACAATTAAAAGTTTGGCCCATTTACATATCAGGGGTTAATCCTCCAATTACAGCTTCAGGTAATGAAGTTTTAAATAATTTTGCTCTCTCCCAATTCACTTTTGTTTATCCTTTTCAGGGCTGAGGCTGTAGGGTGTCCTTGGATTTCAGGCCTAGAGGGATTGTTTTGTCTGTCACTAACACGTTCTAAGGAGTTTAGAGTTATGCACTAATGCAGTACAGGACTGGAAAAATAGAAAAACTGAAATCCGAGGCCATCCATTTAGGAAGCACCGAAAATCAGAGGCAGTGAAGTATAACAATCATTATATTTATGTTATTCCCATGTTCCTTCTCCCCATTTCCATCAGCACTGGATTGGGAATATTATCAAAGCTTCAGTTGCCAAAATGCACTCACCAGAATCACTTTCAGGGCAGCACAGTGATATGTCTCCTCCTTCAGTACTGCCACAGTTTACCTTCTTGTTTTGCATTCAGAGCTATTTAAATGGAATTTCTCAGGTAAGTCAGATTGAAGTCAGATTGAAACTTCACCTCCACAGTAATTTTTGATAATTTTAGCACAGAAATTAAAATAAACACCATCTATTCCCATAAAAATTGAAGCTTCTCCTTTCTCAGCACGAAGCCACTGTGAATGTCTTTACCTTACAGAGTGATAATTCTGCTTTACTTGATAATAATTGTGGATTTGGAAATGTCTCCCATCACCTGAATTATTTCTCTGTGCAGATGGCCAGGGATAGAAATTCCTGGAGGAAAGGCATTGACTTCTCTGAGGTGGAAACCTATGAGAAATAACCTTGAAAAATTATAATACAACCAAATGTAAAGATGCTCAAAATACTCTCTAATCACAGAATCAGGGAATAATTAGGGTTGGAAGGGACTTCTGGGGATCTTCTTGTCCAACTTGTTTATTTCTCCTGTGTTGAACCAGAACAGGGTTTATTGCAGTGGTTTGGGCAGAGATTTATCTCTCATTTTAAACACTCCTCATCTCACAGCTGCCCCAACTCCAACACGAAACTGAATCAAGTTGTGATGGGCAAGGAACAATGTTAGTCAGCTGAAGCAACAAAAATATTTGGACAAACCAGACTCTGGCAATTCAGGCTTTTTTTTTGGGATGGTGTCAAGTATCTTTAACTCAATTAATAGCATTAATTACTCCCCTGACCCAGCTTCCCCTTCAAGTCAAACACAACTCTGAATTAATTGCTTTTATGAATGAGTCTTAGAAGTTCAGCTGAGATTTCAGGTTGCTGCTGATTTTAGCAAGAGCAGCCTTGGTTGGCCTGGACTTCCCCCCTCTTCCCTGCTTTACTTTCAGTAACTGTAAGAATTATACAAAAAGCTGTCACAAAAATATGCAAAAAAAAAAACCACCAAAAAAAAAAAAAACCAAAACCCACCACATCCGAGTTTATTCAGTCTTATTATATATAGGAGTTTTTTTGTGATTTCAGGTGTATCTGAAAGTGTCAGAGAACATCAGCAAGTGCAGAATTCAGATCAGCTGCTGCAGAACCCCCAGGAAATCCTTCTTTAAACTCCTTTAAGCTGCACTCCAGTTTATCAGTTTCCAATCCAGACCAAATCCTTGGATCCCATCCACATCTCTCTGCATTCATCATTTTCATTAATTAAAAATCACTGATGAGGATTCAGGTACTGTTGTGCAGTCAGATGGAAACCCTCATTTATTGGAATGGAGGAAGCGATAGTGGAAATTTAAAATAAAAAATAAATTAAAAGTATTATTTAAAATAGATTTTAAAAAATTAAAATAAATTTAAAATTAAAAAAATTAGGTAGCCTCCAGGGTACCATTTTAGGTAGGCTCTTGGGTACCAGAATCAAGAATTTATTCACTTATGGGTGTAGATATCCGAGATTCAAAGAGAATATTAAAATATAAATATATTAAAATACAAAGATATTCAAAGCTGAGCTTGCTGCATCAGACAGAAGATGGAATCAGACATCAAATGTGCTTCCCACAGAGGAACAAATCATTTCTGCCTGGGGTTTTGTCCCTCACAAAATGGTTTGACCTCACCTGTGATGGACCTCACCTCACTGCCAGCAGAATTTTATTTCACTTTTTTCTGGTTATGCTGAAAATGAGTGAGAGGGAAGCTCTTCTCACAGCCTAGAGCAAGTTAAATCCTTTTCCTCCGTTTGTGCTCCTCTAATTTGCTGCTTCCTTTTGGTCGCTCCTGTGGACTGTGAGGGAAAAGGTGGAGTTTTAAACCAAAAATAGGAAATGGTTTTTTCCTTTCTAAAGATGCTATGGGGAAAAAAAGAAAAAAAAAGACACAAGAAGAAAAATAAACCAAAATAAACATAAAACCCCCCCACCACCGCTACTAACAAACCCCCTCCCTGTAAAAAAAAAAACCAAACAAAAAACCCCCAAAATCACACAAAAATGAAACAAAAAACCCACAAAAACCAATCAACCAACCAAAACAAAACAAACAAAAAAAAGACAAAAAATCCCCAAACAAGCAAAAAAAAAAAAAAAAAAACCCCAAACCCTCCCAAAAACGACATATTTTGAGGATAAGGATAAATATTTTGGGGATACTGCCTATCCCCAGTAAATCTGCAAGAAAAGGGTAAAAAACTCACCCAAACCCCAATAAAAAACCTGGAAGAAGCTGCTGCTATTTTTCAATCTCATCCCACACCAGCATTTCCTCATCAGGAGGAAAATGCAGCTGCAATACCTGCGGTTTTTATTTCTGTTTCTGCTTCCACTGAAGGTTTTGCTGCTTGAGTTGGGAGCTGTGGCTCCTCTCTTGAGCATTTTGATGGATATTCATTTTGGATATTTATTGGGGATTGGATGCAAGTTGCCTTGCTACAATTAATTCTCTGCAAAAGCACTTTGAGTTGTATAAAAAAATAGACTTTTTCTTTTTTTTAAAGGAAATAAATACGTATTTCCTTTGAGTTGAGGAAAAAAAATATGGTCAAACTCAGGCCTGGATAAAAGGGGGAAAAACAGAGCTTCCCCTATAGACAGGATTTCCACCCAATCTTTTCCAGCCTTGTGTCCTCCTCAAGCAGAGCTGTTGCACTTTTGCTGAATTCTGAACTTTTGGAAGCGACTTTTTTTTTTTTTTCCTTTTTTTTTTCCCTTTTTTTTTTTTTTTTTTTGCATCTGATCTCCCTTAGGTTGTCAAGTGCTGCTTTTTTCCAGTGGCTCGCTGGAGAACTGACAGCCAGGGAGCTTCAAAGCAGGGAGGATCTGCTTAGCATCATCATCTTCGATCCAGAAGGCAAAGCCAAATCTGACATCTGGCAGCCGGCTTGGATGCGAGGGCTATTCCACATCACACCCACGGCAGCAGCTGCCAAAAACGCCGTGGGCCAAAGACATTTTTCTCCATGGAAAATAGCTCCTCTTGGAGAGATCAGAGATTGGAGGATGATGGTGCCAAGCCATCAAAGCTCTGAAGAAGCACGTAGCAGATACGACTGCCTGCAAATCAGATGTTTCTGCTTCAGGATCTGGTTTTGAAGCTTCTTCCACTTTTTCCCAGCTGGCCCAGTCATCAAAAAAAAAAAAAAATCATTTCAGTGAAGGCAACTGTGGTTTTAGTCAGAAGTTTCCTTTTTACCCTTGAAATTGATGCTGTGGGCACTGCAGGACCTGCTGGTGACTCAGGGGTGCTGTTGGCCCTTCTGAGTTACCTGTGAAGCTCCGTGCCAAAACTCAGGAAATTAGGAAAAAGACTGAGAAAATCTATGAAAAAACTTCCCAGGTTTAGCCAGTGCCTACTGGAAGAAAGAAATGACATTTTGCAATGGGAATTCCCCATGAGACAAAGAGATATTTTGTCTCACCTTTGTTTTTGGAGGGAGAATAATGGAGAACAACCAGCCCATGCCTTGGTGATTTGAAATTAGGGTTTAGACCAGGACAAGCACAGACTGAGATAATCTAAAAAATATCTTTTCATGGGCAGGGGTTGCATCAAGACCTGCTCTATCTCTGCCTTGTTTGATAAAAGGGAGGGAGAGGGACTTTTTACAGGGGCAGAAAGTGACAAGGGAAAATTTTACACTGCCACAGGGGTCAGATCAGAGATTGGGAAGAAATATTTTGCTCAGAGGGTGGGCAGGCCCTGGCACAGGTGAAGCTGTGCCCTGGATCCCTGGCGGTGCCCAAGGCCAGGTTGGACATTGGGACAGTGGGAGGTGTCCCTGCTATGGCAGGGGTGGCACTGGGTGGGCTCTGAGGTCCCTTCCAACCCAAACCTTCTGTGATTTTGTGATTTCCAACCTGTGGTTCACCCTCAGCCCAGCAGGATTGGAGATTATGAAATGAAAGGTGACAAGGCAGAGGCCAGCTGGTGGCTGGGCTGCCTCAGCTTCTTCCAAGTTCTCTTGAGCTCTAGAAATGGAGAAGGACAATGTTTTGTTCAGAGATTAAAGAAGAGCCATGAAGTGAAAATATTCCAAACTGCAGGAGGACAAATCCATCCCTCTTGTGGACACCTTAAACCCAGACCACCTGATCATGAAACCTTATTATTTATATGTCAGTAGTTCTATCTCTTTCGATTTCACAATAAAAACACCAAAAGTGGAGTTTAAATCAGAGCACTGAACTACAGCCGTGAAATTCCCAAGCTCTTCTCAAGCACGTGGCTGAACCCTGGATTTGTGATCTGAAAGGGCCATTTTTCAGCAGCTGGTGAGAACTCAGCTTCCTTCAGCTTCTCCTTCTTGTGACAAAATGTATACATAGAAAAGGGAAAGAATAACTTGAAAGGTTCTTGTTTCTAGGAGGGTGAAGAAGAAATTGGAACCAGATTCCTCTTTAAATTCTGGCGTTAATTACGTAGCGCAAGTCCCTCTGAAATTAATGGAGCTCTGCACATAAAAGAAAAAAAAAAAAGGTACAATTGAGCTATTTCTGCTTCCTCTGTTATCCATGAAGGCTTTGCCAGTCTATTACAGCACAGGGAATATTTAATTATTAATGGGCACAGTTACATCAACAACCAATAGAGAGGAACTCCAAAACTTTTAAGACGTTGAGTAAAATCATTAGAAAAACAGAAAATCCATTTAAAAAAAAGGCACTTAAGTGTCCAGGGCTTCCAGTGAACCTCACACAAAACAAGAGTTTGGGTCTAACTTGAGAAATTTGCTCAGTGTGTCATTTTTCCTTTAACATAAAACTTTCAAATGTGCCTTGGAGGAGTTGTTTAACTCACAAACTGTTCCTAGGAGAGTGCAAAAAAAAAATTATTACTCATATGGTAGAGGAGAAAACCAGGGGCCTTTTCTCTCACCACTTGTAGATAGGGGTGTACAGAAAGGAAAAGCTTCATAAGGCAAGCAGAAAATGATAAAAATAACTCAAATTGCTTCAAGAGTTCAGTTGCCATGCAGAAACAGAGGAGAAAAGAGACTGCCCAATAAATTTTAGAGGAAAAGCCTGAATAGACATCCTAGGCTCACACTAGTGAAAAATGAAATATCTGGCTTCTAATTCTCTAAAAACGTCCAATTCTTTCTCCCCCGTTCAAGGTTGTAACCTGGATTTTTATCATAATCTACCTTTATTACATGGAAATATCTTAAAAGCAGAGACCCAGCATTGCTGAAGAGGTGTTTGTGTTGCTTTTCAAGAGATGTTTTTAATATCTGATGTCAGCTTTTCAAAGAGAAAAAGCAAAGCCTTCAACATGACCCACTCAAGGCATCACAGAGATTTAATTAATTAGATAATGACAGGTCACCTTCTAATATCTTATGTAGATATTAAATATACCCAAAATAAATACCATAAATTAGGAGAATCAACCAGAATCAACAGAATTCTGGAGAATGAAAAGACCTTTGAGGTCACCGAGTCCAGCCTCTGAGCTGGATGGTCTCCTTGCAAGGACAAGCGTCCAATGCACTCCCACAACGACAGAAAGAATAAATCCAGTTTATTTCTGGTTATTATTAAATTAAAAACAATTGATTAAAACAATTCCACTATGTTAATCATGGAATCACTGATAGGCACCAACGTCATCCAGCTTTTAGCTAAATCTCTGTGAAGGGAAGATTTTTGGTTTCAGGTTGTAGTTCCTATCATTTCTTTGGTTTAATTCCCCTGCCTGAACTATGGTGAGCTCAGATAAGTTCACAAGTTCGTGCCAGTGAGTTATAATTGCTGCAGAGGCTCGTTGTCAGTAATTAACACCTTCTCTTTCCCCTGGCAGTGCCACTGTCCAACAGGAGGTACAACCAGGACGCTCTGCCCGAGCCCTTCCCGAGCTGCACGGCGCCCGTGCCGGGCCGCTACAAGGAGGAGCTCTACGACTCTGCCATCCTGAAACACAACAAAGCAGAGGCCAGGGTCCAGCCCCCCGCCCACCTCATCAAAGAGGAAAACAAGCTGCCTTTCCCCAGAGACCTGCCAGAAAAAATGGCCATCAGCGAGGGCTCTTTCTCCAGCTCCTTGCTGCCCAAATCCGAGTGCTGCCAGGCCAAAGCCGTGGGACAGCTGAGCCACCTGCTGCCCGTGCCCTCGGTCTACGAGCAGAGCAGGAGGATTTGTGTCAAAGACCCCAAATTTGGGCACATCAGCCACCACCCAGGCGGCCTGGAGGAGCTGGATGAGAGGATGAGCGTGAAGCTCGACCACGAGGCCGACGGCGAGCGGCTGATGGATGTGAGACCTTCTGGCCAAGTCCCCTTCGTGCTCCTCAACTACCACCACGTGCTGGCCAAGCACGGAGCTTTCCAAACCTCCCCCTGCACAGCCACGGGACACGCGGGGGAAAATTATTCCTACAACTCTGAGGAAGTCAACGCGTTTATTTACAAAAACCAAAGCCCCTCCTCGGCTTCTTCTCCAGAAACCCACAAGGAATCTGCACTGCCCCATTACATTGGGACTTCTGTAATTATCGCCAACGGCAGGTGACGGTAGCACGGGAGGGTTTTGTGTTTAATTAAGAAGCCAAACTGTAATGATTTGGTAAAATGGAAAAAAAAAACAAAAACAAAAAAAGCATGAGGAAACACAGTGACATTTACTGAGCAAAGCTGGAGGGCGGTGAGGGACAAACTGGTGAGTTCCACGAGTGGCCAGGAAAATCCCCTCCATCCCCTGCCGTGCCTCGGTGTCCCCGACACAGCTCTGGTGCCAGGGAGAAGCCAAGTTCCAGATCTTATTTTTGTTATTTTATAGTGTGCAGCAGAAGGAAATGAGAGGTGTTATATGCAGAGGTTTATATGAAGAACATTTTTTTTCCCCTTAAAATAAACTCAAGATTTTTTTTTTTTTTAAATCATTATCATAAAATATGCATTCTAGTTTAGGGTTTTTTTTGACAAATTGTGTGAAACCTCGCATCAAGTCTCCACCCAACTCCCTGACAAATGGACTTTGTTGAGAGAGCGGCGATTTTGAACAACCACAACACAGCTGTCCTACCCAAACAGAAAAAAAATCTTATTTATTAATTACCAAAAAGGTTTAAAACTAAACAAACAAACCCTAAATTTGATTTATTTAGCATTAGATTTCCGTGTTCTGAGGTGGTTGCCATCACCATTTATCTTGACAAGGGACAATATGACAAATTAATAGTTACAAAGACAGGTATTACAGGATTACAGGTCTTGTCATGGCAAATTGGGACAAATTATGGAGCAGGAACTAATTCCCCACAAATAAGAAAAGGAAACTCCTAAATCCTGTGTTTCCCTGAGTATTCTGGGGGAAGCCTGTGCAGATTTTCAACCCAGCCAGTCACAAATACATCTTAATAACAGCACCAGAACTGTTTTCTTTATAGTCAAGAGAATAATGAACATTTCTGCCTTATTCTGAACTTACCAGCAGAATTGTGAGCTTTGAAAATTCCAGCTCTTAACACGCTGAACTTCCTCCAGCATAAATCCTGTTGTCAGCACAAAGGTAGGGCTGGAATTCCCTGGTTGGAGCACTTCACAAATCCCAAACAGCACATCTGAAACACTCACATTTGGCCCAGCCAGCCAGGAATAGATTTTCACCCCTTTATTTTTAATTCTTTGCAGAGGATGGATCTGTGTGAGTTTAACTGACAACACTCAGCCCACGGTGGTTTTCAGCTCAAACAATAAAACAATAAAAGGCTCCCTAAACAATAAACGTGGCTCTAGATCTCACCCAGCTCCATTTCTTACCCCAACCCAAGTTTAATTCAGAATTTTTCAAATTTTCTCTCATCAGACTCTACAGAGAACTTCACTGAAAAATCTTGAGCACCCCGGGAAAGTGGAAAGTTCCCTGGATGAGCTTTAAGGTTCCTTCCAACCCAAACCATTCCATAATTCTTTGAAGAAAATTCTGATCTGGTTTGTGCAATATGGGAAAAACACTTGCTCATGGATTGCACCTTGTCAGAAAAATCATAATGCAATACTCAGTCCTAAAAATTCCACGTTCTCCATCTTTTCTATGCAGCAATAATTCATCCCAGAATGGTCTGGGTCAGGAGGGACCTTAAAGCTCATCCAGCAGTTCCAAGCCCCTGAAATGGGCAGGGAATTTTCCATTAGAATACAGTAATAAAGTTATTTCCTTCTGTGTGTGAATATTTACTGCTGTGAGTACACAAAAATACTTCAAAAACAAAGGCCTAAAAACAATTTTCAGTAATTTTTTTTCATTGCTTCCTGTTAAAATTTAACAGAGAAACCTTTATTATCCAACTAATATTCACTTGAAAAATGAACTTGAACTGAACGCTCTCAGTTGTTGCTTTCAATTGCATGAAAAATACATTTTGAGCTAAACAGAACAAAAAAAAAAAAAAGCCAAAACAGAACCAAACCAGCACAGTCACTCCCTGTGTAAGCTCAGTTTGTTCAGGGCTGGAGAAGCTGGCAAGTCTCCAGAAAAGCTGTAAATGTGGATTATAATCATGCTGACCCCATAAATCAAAGCCAGGAGACACCAGTTGCTCTCCCAGTGCTTCCGAGCCCTCCCAGCTCTGAAACGACCCCAACTCCTGAAAAGATAATTATGCTGAGACTCCTGGGTTAATTTTGTTCAATTAAATTAAACCCATGCCCCACAAAGGAGCCACTGGCATGGTTGGCATCATTAAAAAGAAACCTGATGCCCAACCTCTGCTGCTGCACTTTCTCCCTCATTAGTGGCACGGCTGCTTTTGGGTGTTCCTGGAAGTCCTGCTCGCTATAAAAACACAAAAATGAGGCTTTGCTTGAGAAAAAAAGCCCTGGATATTTTGCAGCTCGATATTTTTCCACCTTGTTATTCCCACTTCCAGGCTTTCTTCCAGCAGCCTGAGCAGAGGAGGTGTTCCATCATTCTCCCCCAGGTGTTTTAGGGGAGGTGATGCCCAGGCACAGGAAATTTCCCTGCGAGGCAATAATGAACCAATTAAGAACTCACAGCTGATAATGCAGGGGAAGGTGCAGAAAAGATGGCAAAAGCAAATGTGGGAAGGATTTTTTTTTTTTCCCCAGACACTCTCCAAGATTTAAACAGCAATTCCATGTTCCCATCTGGGAGTAAATTATATTGGGAGAAAAATAGGATTTTTTGGTCAGTTAAATTACAGATGTTCTCAGCAAAATCATAGTGCAGAATAGGGCACTGCCAGCACAGTGGCTGTGCTTTAATAATGAAAAATGTTCTCAATAACGAAAAAAAAAAAATGATGGCACTGAAGGGGAATGTGAATTGAAATATATTATGGAAAATAACCTCATTTCTCTTTAGTATTTGAGCCACTCCGTTGTCGTGAGACTTCACAAGATTTTAACTCTCAGAGGAGTTCAGGCTTGGCAAGAAAATCGTGGAAAATGGGAGAGGGAGAGTGAAAGAGGGGATATTCTACCAAAATCATGGAAAATTTGGGTTGGGAGGGACTTTCAAGATCTCATCCCAACCCCCTGCCAGTCAGGGAATCTTCCACCAGACCCAGGTAAAGCTGGAAAAGTGAATCCCATAGTGAGGGCTCCAAGTTTTGGAAGCAGTGCAATGGAAATAAAACAAGGTGAAAAAGGCACAGATGTGTCCCCAGCTCTCTGTGCCCTGTGATTTGGAAAAGGGAATTTAAGAAAATCCAGCACAACAGGTGCAAAATTGGGGAATTCACCACTGAAAGTGCCAGTGAATGGGAAATCTGCCAGAATTTCTCCAGCAATCTCATGACAAGACACAAATTCTCATTTTTCCAGCATTTCAGTCACACTTCAAAAATGCCACAGAGGAAATGTTGTTATTCCAATTTTTTCCTGAAGGTTAGATTTTGCTTTTTTTTTTTTTAATATGATGCAGATAAAAGCTATTTGGTAAGTGTAGGAAAAGAGGCACGCAACCCAACCAACCTATTCAAGCTCAGAATTATATATGTATTCCCTAAAAATGTAAAGCATTTTTGCTTATTTATTATGTAAAACAAAACTGTTAAAATGTTAATAAAATCCTGTAGCCAAAGGAAAACTGAGTTGAATTTCTCTCATTTAATTTTTTTTTAAATACAAAACAAAGTATTTCACAAAGGACAGTGCTGCATATTTGAAAATTTATTTCAAGTGTGCCGTGTTCTGTATTGACAAATAATGTATTATAAAACACACAGAGATTTTTTAAAAATTTATTGTATTTTTGCCACGTTGCGTTTTAAATGAAGACACTTGGAAAATGCAAAGAACCCTGAATGACTAATGAGACACTCAACACTTGACAGTTCTTCCCTGCAGATTCATTTTTTGACCTCTGCCCTTTCCTGGGCCCAGGTTTCATTTCTTTGGTGTCTGATCAAGGCAGTGCATCCCCACCACCACTTAGACATGCAAATGTTTTTATCACACCAGTTACCCTCAGGAACCAGCACAAATCTTTCCCATGACAGAACAGTTTGATTGTAGAGATCTCCAAAGAGTTGCAAAAAGTAATTTTTTTTTTCAGCCTGCTGATGCAGCTGAATCAGAGAAAGCAAAGAAACGAATTTTTGCACAGTGAAGCAGCAGCATAAAGAATTAAATGCTTTAATATTATTTCCAGGTAATAGCCCTTGATTTGTTGGATGTATTAAAAAAAAAAAAAAAAAAGCTCAGAAGTCTTATAAAAGCTTTACTAGAAGCAGGATGTGCTGCCTGGACTCTGAAATGTGAAGTACATTATTACTTTTTCAAACCTTTGGAAGCAGCTTTGTTGCTGACTGGGCACGACCCGCCCCGGACTCGCACACGTGCCAACACACCCAGAAGTTTTCCTATCAATAAACAACCCCCACAAATGTTTTCACCATGAGAAATGTTCTACCAGAGCCCAGCAGGCAAAAAAAAAAAAAAAATTAAAAAAAATGAAGTCCCAGAAATAGGGACATGGCAATAAATGGGTTTTTTGAAAGCACTTCATCAAGAAAATAGTTTAAGATATGACCTCAGCCTCACAATGGAAGAGGTGTTTTACTAATCCAGACAGCTGAACGAAATGAAACATTTTCAGGGCATTATTCCCAGGCCTGGAGCTGGCTGGATCTCTCCAGCCCCACATCCAGGGACACCCCACACCACATTTGTCTGTCACACATGGAGAACAAGAAAAACGAGGATTTCCCTGCAAAAATGTTGTGGCTTTCTGGGCATGCCATGAGGCAGAGTCAGACTCTACCTGACAAAGAGTCAGGGACTTCTCCAGGGACTCACCCTCGAGGATTTCATCCAGCTGCTCTCTATCCCATGGGAATTCTCCTTGTCTTTGGTTCTTCCCAAGGGAAAGCAGCAAATCCAAATCCAAATCCAGGAGACACCAGAAGAGGCCACTGAAAAGGCAAAGTGGCTCCCACAGCACCCTCCGTGCTCTGGCACATCCAGGGCT
The DNA here is from genome assembly GCA_003676055.1 of Chloebia gouldiae. NCBI lineage: Eukaryota > Metazoa > Chordata > Aves > Passeriformes > Passeridae > Chloebia > Chloebia gouldiae. The sequence continues at coordinate 83,020 of QUSF01000275.1, forward strand.
GGGCAGCTCTCCCTTGTGGCAAGGAAATTCCACTCCAAGTTTCTTCCCAGTGCAAAAATGTTGGGAATAACCTGACAACTCCTGGAAGCAGCTCATCACTAAGGCAGCTACAAAAGGACCAACAGCAGCCAGGAAATGTTGCAGCATTTTGCTGTTAAAAAACCTCTCTGCTGCTGCTCAGCCACTAAAGCTTTACAAACTCCTTCTGCCCTTCCAAAATTCCCATGTTTTATCCTTTTCCCCGTATTTTTTTTGTCCCTGGTGAAGAGAAGGAAGCTTTAAGGAAGTTTTAAGGCAGCCACTCAAGCCCCAGCCTCAGGCACGACCTGGTTGTTCAATCCCTCCAGGCACTTCCCAGTCTGTGTGGAACATGAAAAAAAATCCCAAAGGTGCTCCCTACAGGCAAATCCTAAAGCTGAGAGAGTTTTAGCTACAAATTCTGGGTCAAGGTGAAGTTTTGTAAAACCCTGTGGCTGGAAAAGCAGCGCCAGAGCTCTGCTTGCCTGCAGCAGCACAGTTTGCTCATGAAGGAAAAGGCAGAAAATAAACGAGGATGCAGCAGGAAGATGTGAGTGTGCGTGTGCACACACATTTTTTATAGATCTATATATAAATATATGGTTTCTTCTTTTTACTGAAGCTTTATTAAGCCAGACTTGAGTCTCAGTTGATTACAACATGCATTAATATTGAATTCTGATATCAAAGGCAGCTGCCAAACCTTCTCAGCCCGAAGCAGTTGTGAAAGCATCTGGTGGGGGAAAGCTAAATTTGGTCTATCATTTTAATTATGGCAATTAACAGCTGTGTGTGTGCAGTTCTAGGAGATGCTGGTGTGCAGCCTCATGTGATTTGGATCATGGGGAAAAAAAAAAAACCACCAGGGTTTGGACAATCAGGACAAATCTTCTGTGAGATGGAGCATAAAATCCTAAATTTAACAGGGACAATTTAATTTCTATTCTTGCTGCCAAAGCACCTAAACCCTAATATGTGAGGATTGGTCAAGATTACCATGACAGACAAGTTTCCTTGTTTTAAAACTTCTTGGCTTTGGAGCTGAAACAATCTAAAATGTTTGGATTGTTTATGAGGTGAACTTTAACCTAAAAACCCCATTTCTGGCTAGAAGAGAGTAATTTCCTTTCTGGAAACCAATCTGGCTGATCCACCATGAAAAAGAGAGAAATGAAGGTGGCCACATCACACCTGGGACAAGCCTGGTTGGCACGGGATTTTCTGGGGAGCTGTGGTGGCCAAGTCTCCTTGGGAGAAAACATCACCAAGCTCCCACGTGGCTGCTCCAGGAGAATTCCCAGGCTGTTCCCCCCACCTGGAAATGTGCAGGCAGCCCCAAAAATGAGCTGCCTTCAGGTCAGCAGGTGTTAAAGCTCTTGCTTTTTGTGCTTAGCAGCAAACCCAGACACTGGATTGGGAAAGGGGGTGACAAAAGGGCTGTGGAGGGGAATTTGGACCCAAGGGAACGGTGTGAATTCTCTTTCTCACTGCATTAGTTGTTTGCAGCAGGGAATTTGATTTATTCCCTTTATTTGTTCACTTAACTTCATTGAGATAATGATATAATTACCATTAATTATAAATTAATTACATGAAATTCTAAATTAATTACAGGTTCTACCCCCTGAGGTGGGATGCTACAGTATCCTGGGTGTGACACTGCTCCAGTGGGTTTTTCTTCCTGAAACCTCTTGGACAACCATGATTTGAAGGACAGATGAGATGATTTACTCAGATCCAGCTGACTGGGGAGGGCACAGTGCAAATCACTTGGATAACCAAGCACAGCTCCCAAGTGCTGATGGAATACTCTCCCAAAAACTCGAGGCAGCCATTAGGAGCTGCAGACCTGAGATCAAACCACAGGTTGGTAAATTATTGCAGAGGTCTACACAGAGAAGAACCAAATCAGCAAGGAGCTTCAGACCTGGAATTAAGCACAGGGGTGATCCCAGCAATTCAGGAATATGTGATGTTCCAGCTGGTTTTAGTGCAGAAAACACAGAAAAACAGAATTTAATTAAAATGAAAACAAAAACAAAGTAAAAAATTAAATATTGTCCTGCACTGTGCTAAATCACACAGAAACAAAATTTTTAAAAAAGGAAATACTGAGCCACTTCAGTCTCTCCAGTACAGGGTGAAAATGAAGAGAAAGTTCTGTTCACCAAAAATATTCCTTTGTGATCATATTCCTTGCAAAAGAAGAGATCCTCACAAGGAATGGCCACAGAGGTGTGTTTTAAAGTTGATGAAAAGCATAAAGGCCTTCAGCTGTGAGATCACCACCACTTTTCAGCTGCTGAATGTCACCCAGGCCAAACACAAAGCAGAAAATCAGAAGGAAAAATCCAACTTTCAGTTACCCTTCCCACCTGGAACAGGTCGAGGTGACAGTGCCCAGCACTAAAGAGTTCCTGTCAGTGCTTGGGGACGATGAGGTTCCTCAGCATGTCAAAGGAGTTGCCATCAGGGTGCACCGACTCCACGCCCTGGCCCTCCTCGTGCACCTGGAGGTATCCATAGTCATCGATGCCCACAATCCAGGCCAGCGGGCCCTCCTCGCTGTGGAGCCGCACCTGCTTCCCGCTGGAACACAGAATTCTGTCAGCAGCTGGAGCTGGCCTGCCTGGGGAATGCAGGGTGTGGCTGGGGGTGTGTTCTGTCACCTTCTGACAGAGCTGGGGCAGTTCTCTGCTGTGCTTTGGGCAGATTTTTCTTTATCTCTCCCACAGCCAATCCTCCCTCCAGGAGATCTCTGCTGTTCATGGGCCATTAATTATTAATTATCATTAATTATTAATTATCTTCTGTTCATGGCCAGTGAGTGTCCCTGCATGGCTGAGAAAATTCCAGCATCCCATGGGGAGATGCTCTGCCCAGGGGAGGAACCAAGAATTCCTACTTGGATACAATCTGACCTGGGAACAGCACAGCAGCCTCTGCCCACTGCATTCCCAGGAGAGCAGCTTTCTTCCCCCCTGCATTCCCAGAGGAGCAGCTTTCTTCCCCCTGCATTCCCAGAGGAGCAGCTTTCTTCCCCATGGCATTCCCAGATGAGCAGCTTTCTTCCCCCTGCATTCCCAGAGGAGCAGCTTTCTTCCCCCCTGCATTCCCAGAGGAGCAGCTTTCTTCCCCCCTGCATTCCCAGAGGAGCCCAGGCCCATCTCCCCCAGCCCTGGAGCTCCAGAGGAAAACTCCCACCTTGTGCAGGATCCCTGCTCCAGCAGAAGCACAGCTGGCACTGCAGGAGGGCTGAGCCACCCTGGCTGGGGCTGAGCCACCTCCCTGACCCACAGCCTGACAGGGCTGCTCTGACTCTGGCAGTGGGTTGTTTTGTATTACTGCATTTTTAAATTTATTTTTATTTTCTTCCCTAACAGAGAATTGTTATTCCCATTCCCACATCTTTGCCCGAGAGCCCCTTAATTTGAAAATTATAATGATTTGGAGGGAGGGAGTTTACATTTTCCATTTCAAGGGAGGCTCCTCCCTTCCTCAGCAAACACCTGGCTTTCAAACCCAGACAACAACTCATGGACACTGAGCAGTTAAAACTGATGTCTTATGATTTCAGCTTTTCTATTTTTCCAGTCCTGTACTGCATTAGTGCATAACTCTAAACTCCTCACAAAGTGTTAGTGACAGACAAAACAATCCCTCTAGGCCTGAAATCCAAGGACACTCTACAGCCTCAGCCCTGAAAAGGATAAACAAAAGTGAATTGGGAGGGAGCAAAATGATTAATGACTTCATCACCTGAAGCTGTAATTGGAGGATTAACCCCTGATATGTAAATGGGACAAACTTTTAATTGTGTGAAACACTCGTGACCATTGTCCAGCTTGGGTGAGGCCTCTGGGGGGCTTCTGAGTGCCCCAGGTGTGTCTGTGGAGGTCTTTAATAAATTCCTGCTCTTATTCCCTTAATCTTGTCTAGCCTCTGCTCCAGGGAGCCACTCCAAGGCATCAAAATCACCTCAGAGGACTCATCAGAATCATTAAAAGGATCACGAAATGGTTTGGGTTGGAAAGGACTTTAAAGATCATCCTGCTCCAACCCTGACAGCTTCCATTATCCCAGGTTTCTCCAAGCCCCAGTGTCCAACCTGCCCTTGGGCACTCCAGGGATCCAGGGGCAGCCAGGATTTCTCTGTCACCACCCTCACAGGAAAGGCTTCACCCTCTAACAGAAAATTTCATTGCCCACCTCACTGGTTCTTTACCCAGAATGACTTTCAGCAGCATTTTCTGCCTGCTTTAATTTCCTTTCGTGGAACGAATGGAGTTGGAGTCAATCCAAAGTCTGTTTGTTTTGTCCTCCTAAAAGTACAGCAGCTTCATCCATCTCGAACCAAATCATTCCAAATTCCCTTTGTTTGGAGATGATACATAAAAAATACCTGGAAGCATCCTTTAACTCATGCTAGTCACTGGTTTATTATGTGCTACTTTAATTCTCCCTTAAAAATGGGCATCCTGCTCGGGAGCAGCATTTTAAATTATTCACTCATATTGAAGGGAATTTTGTGGAAAAAGACAAACTATCCATGAGTTCTTCCACCAATTTTATTAAAAGAAAAGCTTGAGCATTCTTACCTGTGTACCCAATACTTGTAGTACTGGGGAAGAATTCCATTGGGCCCCTTCTCCTGAAAAATCTCTATGAGCCTCTCCAGCACCGTCACCGTCCTTGCAATGAGACAATCTGCACTCAGAGGCTTCAGCTCTGTCCCCTCTTCCCTGTTAAACTTTGCAATGAGGTCATTGATGCAGATGGTGGGGCTGCTGTTACTCACATTAAATCCAAAGCCTGGAGAAGACAAAGAGATGGACACAGTCAAAGAGACAAACTCTTTGTCACCGCCACAGCCAGCACTTAATTCATCTGCTCCCTACAGTTATCCCTCAGGATGGCTCTCACAGCTGGTTTCATTCAGTCTCTTACACTTTTGAATCTTCTTACTCTTGTAATTACAATTTTCAGCTCACATTTTGCTCTTTGTCCTCAAAAAGCCTCCTCAGAATCACAGAGGCAAATCCAGCACAGCCTTTCAACCACACCCCATCCCGCCAGCGAGGGCTGGGAGAGGATAAAACTGCACCTTGGTTCCAAAACCAGCCACGGGAGACATTCTTGTACTCCCTGGCAGGTCCTCAGCCCACTCAGAGAACATCTGATCCTCCCCTAAGATGGAGTTTTATCTCCCAGTCTAAAATTTAGCTCAGAGACCTTTCTGTTTACTGCAGGGAGCTGAGTGCCCTTTCCAAAAACCCAGACTTTGCACTCAGCTGATAAGCCTTGTTTGGCTTGCTCAGGAAAGCCCAGAAGGTTTGATTTTAACTTTGTAAGTCTCCAGTTTGCCTAATCTATCTCACCACAGCATATCCTTTAGAAGCCTCAAGCCTCTCACTGAGATTTCTCCAGCTGGAATTCCCAAATTCTGAGTTGGCAGAATGCCTCCCTTGTTTAAATATGGCTCTTGGGGCCTTTTCTGCAGTCTGCTGAAACAGGCTTTCAGGGATGTAAAGAAGTATATTGTATTACCTGTTTATTTTTTTCTCCTAATAATTTTGGGGTTTTTTTTCTTTCCTCAGACATTTGGGATAAAACCCCCCGTCTGTCAATCAGTTTTGGACATGATGCAGCTCCATCTGCAAGGAGGTGCAGATGTCGTGATTTGTAAATTTGCTGTTAATAATTCCTAATTTGTGTTACTTTGAGAAGGATCTCTTCAGCTAAAAGGAGTTTTTGATTTTTAACAAGTCAGGGAATGCACCCAAACAAGGCACGGTGATCCCAACACACCAGTCCTGTGGAAACGAGCTGAAATGGCTTACTGGAAAGAGATAAAAGGAAAATTAACTGGAAAATGCAACGAGTTGTGCCAGCAAATCCCAACTCAGCCGTCTGCTGAGGGAATGTGAGGGAACAGAGACACCGTGGCCATGGAGGGGGTCACAGGGCCTTGGGGTCCATCAGCAGCCTCAGCATCACTGCTCAGAAATCCAAAAAGTGGGACACTAAATCCACCCAGGGATGAGGAGCTCAGCTGAAGCCCCAACCCCTGGGGATGGACACGGCCAAGGGGAAAAGGCAGCCAGGAAACTTCAAAACCACGAGGGGCTCAGGGCTGTGGGGCCACCTCGGCAGCGTCCACGAGGGAAGTGAGCATTCCAATGGCCCCTGCAGTGCTGATGTGGCTGATGGATGTTCCAGTGGTGGATCCATGAGGATCTGGACGTGCCTGAGCCGAGGCAGAGCAGTGCTGGCCGGTCACGCTCGCTGGCTGTCCCCTGCATTCCACTGGTGCTTGGCTCCTCTGCCTGCTCCGAGTCTGGCCCTCACATTAATGGTGAATATTCTTCTCAGAACTCCTCCTCCAGAAGTCCCGGCACCGTAAAGTTCTTCAATTTTAAATTTCGGATTGGAAAAAAAAAGGGTTTTTTGGTTGTTTTTTTTTTTTTTCAAAGTGTGTTTAGAAGTCTCGGAGTGAAGCGTGTCACCTGCAAGGCTTGAGCAGTGAAAATGCAGGCTGGTCTTTGATCTTACTCTCCTGAGCTCCCCCGTGGAGCAGTGAAGCCACAGAGATGATCTTTGATTTCCACCATTATCCTCATTGATGGGAGATTCTTGGGAACACCATGGAAAGAGTGAGTTCAGTGCCTGGAGGTGGAACTCGGAGCTCTGGGCTGGGCACAACGAGGGCACAGCTGGGACTCCATGGGCTGGGAGGGCTTTTCCAACCTCAGGGATCCTGGGATACTGTCTAGGAGAGGATCCTTTGGGAAAGGGGTGATGGATCTGATATACCTTTCCTGTTGGGAAGCTGAATCCCATCACTCCTACTAACACGGAAACTTAAATGTCATGAGGTTCCTCAAGAACTCCCAAGGAAACAGCACTGGAAGGATGGAAAAGATCCTTGGATTCATATGGAACAAGGAAGTTTCAATTTTAAAAACTCCCAAGTGAAAACAGACTGATGAAAATTGGTTATTTATTTCTCCCAGACTTACCAGATGGGTATCGGAGAGAATGGACACAGAAAGTCTCTGTTTCATTTGGAATATTTTGATGTTTAGGGTAAGAATCAAAAGGTCCAAACCAAATATGTGAAGTGCTTAAGGGATACTTGATATAATGAACTATTTTTGGATGTATTTCTGCTTTCCTTGTGTGAACCAGGCTGTAGGAAAACATGGAAGCTGTAAATGGTTGATGGGGCACAGAGAGATTTCTTAAGTTTCTCTGCAATTTCCATTCTGTTCGAGTCAATTAGTTACAAAATGAAGGTATAAAATTGAACAGAAAATGTCATGTCTGGGCATGTTTCACAGAAGGAGGTGACTTCTTCAACTCTTTTCTTGCTTGCACCTCGAAAATCACAGAACTTTGACAGAAACAACATCATGACCACGCCATCTTTGCAGAACACTTTACTTGTGCTACATTCAAATAGCAAATATCATCTTTTTCTTTATGTTTTAGACTTGCTAAGGAATTTTCTTTCAATTTTTCAGACACCGCAGAGACAATTACTTTTTGAACCAGAATCTGGCAGGTTTCTAAGCAGATCTGAGAGCTTAGGGGAAAACTTCCTTATCAAACAGCAGGACGATTATCAGACTAGAGATGATAAAAACATCTCAATAATTAAAAAATGAAAACATTACTCTGTGTACATAGCTCTTCTTCTGATTTAAAAGGCATGTTCTTCATTTAACTATTTGTTATGTTCCAAAAAAATCCATAAATTGGAAAAAATGGATGGAGTTTTCAGTATATTCCACTGGTTTTGCAATAAATCAAGGAGGACAACTTCCCTCTCCCATGTAATGCTCTTCCTTTGAACTCTACTACACCAATCCAGATGCTTGCATTTATGTTTGACTTGTCAAGCATATGGAATTATTAAGAAGAATGAAAACATTTACTTTTTCTGCTTCCTCTGAATTTAATGTTGTGCTTTATTTCTTTATGCCTGCTGTCATTATTTGTTCTTGTCGTTGCCATTTTTACTGATACAGACACTGATAACAAAATCTTCCAGAAAAAAAAAAAACAGCACAGAAAAGCTCCAAAATAGACATTTACCAATGAGAATATGAAATGTTGTTTCAATGAGCGTTGAGTTTACCAGAACTCCACCAATCTTCATGAGATCACTGTAGTAAATATCATTTGGCCACTTAACCCGCAGCTCGATGTCCTAAAGAAAAAAAACCAAACATTTAGAGACGTTTATGGCTCATCCAGACTCCAGAGGCTGTAGAGAATCATGGAATGGCTTGGGCTGAAAGGACCTTAAAGATCATCCAGTGCCACCCCTGCCATGGCCGGGACACCTCCCACTGTGCCAGGCTGCTCCAGCCCCAGTGTCCAACCTGGCCTGGGGCACTGCCAGGGATCCAGGGGCAGCCACAGCTTCACCTGTGCCAGGGCTTTCCCACCCTCCATGGAAAGTATTATTTCCCAACATCCCACCTAAAGTTGGAATTTTTCACTTTGAAGCCATTCCCTGTGTCCCATCCCTCCATGCCCTGGAAATTGTCTCTCTCCAGGTTTCCTGGGGCTCACCCTGAGCTCAGCCCAAAGCTTCTCCTGTGCAGGGGAACAATCCCAGCTGTGCCAGCCTTTCCTCCCAGCAGAGCTGCTCCATCCCTCTGCCCATCCTGGAGCCTCCTCTGGGCTCTCTGCAGCAGCTCCAGCTCCTCCTGGGCTGGGGCAGGGCTGGGGCAGCTCTGCAGCTCTCAGGGCTCTCACCTGTGGGCGCAGAGCAGAGGAGGAGAATTTTCTCTACCTCTTTGCCACACCCAAAGTGCTGCTGTGAACTGCTCCTCATAATGAGAATCTACTGAAGTGCTCCACAAATGCTACAGAAAATGTAACCCAGCCTGAGGAACCTTGCAGGAACTGATGCCTCAGGTTTGAGCTTTTCTATTTTTCACATTCTGTGCTGCTTTAGTGTGTGGGTCTGAGCTTCACATTATGGGATGGTGAGCTCTGTGCACAGAGCAGAGACAAAACAATTCCTGCTCCAGCTGGGACCAAGGACAAATGATCCAAATCTCAGCCCAGCAGCACAAACCCCGCGGGCTGGAGAGAGAAAAACCAGCAGGGTGGGACTGCCTGGGCTGGAGCTGGAATGGGACAATGAACTCCAAGGTGCCAATGGAGCAGAGCTGATCCCAGGGAGAGCCCCCGGGAGCACTCGTGCATTTTGGGGCCATTTTGGGTCATTTGGGAGCAGCCCTGGCTGGGCTCTGGTGCTGCCCAAGGTGGATCCATGAGGAGATCCTTGAATAAATCCCTGCTTTATTCTGTAGCTCTGTCCAGCTCTGCTCCAGCTCAGCCTTCCCAAGACATCAGTAGCAGCCAAAGCGACAGTGACATCCTGAATTTTGGAAAGGAAACTCAGCAGACAGCAGAAACCCCAGTTCCCAACCACATAAATAGTTCAGAAATATCCCAAAGCTATCCCCGCTCCCGGCAGCGCCGCGGGGCTGGAAACACAAACTGAGCTGTGTGACAGTGTCCCAGCCCCACAGAGCAGCTTTTGTTGAAACCACAGGGCTGAGCTGAACTTTGCACTGGCTACTTAAACACAAAAAGAAAGCAAATGTGCTTCCTGCAGTTTGAAACGCTGCCCATGACTGCTGCATCCCCGGGGGCAAATTATGGGAGGTGCTCCAGGCCTACAAGAGTCGCTTTCCCTCCTATTGTAGGGGGTGAAATCCCTTTACAGGATGTGTGAAAGCTGCACCTGGGTCCGTGTCTACTTTCCTGACAGATTTAAAGGCCAGGGAGGAGTCCATGGCACGTCCACTGACAGGAAATACTACCTGATTTTGCTATCAAAGCATTCTGAGGGAAAGTATCACCAGCTCCTATTCGTTATGGGAAAGAACTCGGCTCCTCGCACTGGAGGAAGGATTTTAGGGGACTCTGGAGACATGGGAGGTATGACCCAGTGAAATGGTGCTGTCAGTGATGAAAGGGCTGCCAAAGGGGGAAACACACACCTGTAAGACACCAGACAGTAGCTCTGTGCCTGAAGTGACAACAAGCAGCAAGAACAGCTGAGGCAGCTGGGTGTTCTCATGGCTTTGGCACGGAGTGGGTCCACCAGGCACCACACAAAACATCACCAAAGATGCTGGAAATGGAGAATGTCCTTGTCTTCCCTCACTAGAGAGAGACTCTGCTGTTCTCAAAGCATCCTCTTGATTTAAAGCCCATTTGCATCCTCAGCATTAACCTCTGACAAGGGAACTTCCAACTGAGCCCTCAGACTCACAACAAAAGCCTTGGCTGCTGCTGGTTCAGCAGAGTCACTGATTGTGGCCATCCTAAAAGCCATGAGTGGCTGATAAACCGAGACATGGACATTTTGGAACCAGCCCAGAGGAGGCTCCAGGATGGGCAGAGGGATGGAGCAGCTCTGCTGGGAGGAAAGGCTGGCACAGCTGGGATTGTTCCCCTGCACAGGAGAAGCTTTGGGCTGAGCTCAGGGTGAGCCCCAGGAAACCTGGAGAGAGACAATTTCCAGGGCATGGAGGGACAGCACACAGGGAATGGCTTCAAAGTGAAACATTCCAACTTTAGGTGGAATGTTGGGGAAAAACCCTTCCCTGTGAGGGTGGGGAAGGGCTGGGATGGAATTCCCAGAGCAACTGTGGCTGCCCCTGGATCCCTGGAAGTGCCCAAGGCCAGGTTGGACACTGGGGCTAGAGCAGCCTGGCACAGTGGGAGGTGTCCCTGCCATGGCAGGGCTGGGATGATCTTTCAGATCCCTTCCAACCCAACTGATTCCATGATTCCATGACTCTGTAGATCATCCCCTTGTGATGGCTGCTGCAGCTGGCATGACAGGGACACGAAGAAAAGCCTTGCAGGACTTCAGTCTAAAAGTGAAATTCAAGCACTGAGATTTTAATAAACATTTAAATTTTCTCGCTGTAACATATTTGATTCTAAACCTTTAACTCTGTTTTGCTCCCCTGCCAAGGGCTGATGTCCCCTCAGCTTCAGCACATCTGTCCTGCTCACAGAAAGCTTTTTGCTGTCCAAATGCTCAGTACAGTGCACACATTAATGATCTGCATTTTTTACATCAATATTTAGAACTTCAGTCACCTTTTTCCTATGGAATGGAATAAAATTTAAAAATGCCACAGTACATCAGGGCAGGCACACAGGAGCAAAACCACCTCCATTCATAAATCAGCTCCTTCCCCAGTCATCCCTGTGTTTTATAAAACTGACTCTTGTCCCTTCGTTTTTAAGTGGTCCAATTATCCACTCCAGCCAAATATTTTATGTTGCAAATTTTAGCCTGAAGCATTTTGTTTTTCCACTCCGTTTATGAAGCACTGAATTTAGAAGGTTTTAATAGAAAGGCTGACAGACCCTAAACTCCAGCAAAGCTACTGGGTGCCACTATAATAAAGTTCATGTGTAAATGTGTATAAGTCATTGATTTTCTGTAATATAGGAAACATATGCTTTAGTTAACTACTTCTGTAAAATACCAAAGTTTTATAGTTAGCAAATATTAGGAAATGGTAACATTAAAAAGGAGATATATGAGGTGATAAAGAAGACTGGTTCTTCATTTTAATACTGATGACAGGACACTTGATTCCCTCTCGAGAGCAATTCTCCTCAGTTCTTGCTTTAGAAATCAGTTTTCAACCTTAAACAAGGGTTGGAAAAATCCTTTAAAAGGGATAAAGTGACCACTGAAACAGCACCAGCAAAAAAGCAGAAAAGGATTTGTCAATTTTATTCATTTTTCCCTCCTCCTTATTCTCCTTCAAAATCAAAACAAATCAGCCTCATTGCTGGGCAAACAAAATTGACTTTTTCTTTACTGCTGAGGGTTGAGGGTTAAGTTACATAAGATTAAGGATGAAATTACTGTAGTGCATTTGATCAGCTCTGTAAAGGAATATTCATCCTCTGAATATTGGATTTCTTCAAAAATATCAATAATCAAACATTAGGAAAGTTAAGTTTAGATTCTTCTTAATGCTGAAGAACTGAATTATGCATTCAGCCATTCTGCACAAAAAAGGACACAGCTAAAATCTGAATTTAATGGAAATGGAACCAGGAATTTTGAGATGAATTCGAAGGACATACCTCATATCCTGGTATGGATCTGACTGCCTGTACCACTGCCAAGGACACCAGGTGCTGGATAAAGGGAATTCTCTGGCCCAGGTTGGAATGTAGAGGGATGGAGATGTGCAGGGTGGACAGGGCACAGCCCACGGGACTGAGCCAAGCGTTTCCACCACGCCCTGGGAAGGGAGAGGAAAAAAGGGAACTTCACCTCAAGAAAAGAACATTTATAAAAAAAAAATCACTTTGTGAATGCAGATAACAACTAAACAGAGAGATTCAAAGGTATCCATCCAAGAATGTGCCAAACGTTCCTCTAATGGAGTTTCCAAACTAGTTTTGAAAGAAAAAGGGTTAAACTGCAAAGCTTTTTCTTCAAAAACATGGATTTTTTTAATATTCCCATCCCTGTAAGTGTTCAAGGCCAGGTTGGATGGGGCTCTGAGAACCTGGTTCTGTGGAGGGTGTGGCAGAGGGTGGAACAAGATGATCTTTAAGGTCCCTTCCCACTCAGGCCATTCTATAATTCTGCTCTGAGGTTCTGAAGGACAAGCTGCTGCTCAATTTCCCAGCATGTCCTAAATCCCCTGCTTCCAGGATTTTCCTGGTCTCTGCTAGCAGACATATTTTAGAAGATCTTGCTTTGTTCAAGTGGAGAAGCATTTCTGAAAATGCTCTGTGTGCACCCAGAAATGCACCCAAACTCTGAACCACCCTGCACTGAAATCAGGGCATCATCTTCTCATGGATTCGTGCTCAGAAAAGCTTCTTGGGCCACACACTCTGCTCTTCCAGCAGAATAAATGTGGCTTTTAAAGAAGTGCCAGCATTTTTCTGGGCAGGAAACACGACTTGCTTACATTTATCTGCTCAGGCAGGTCCTTCAGACTCAATCTCAGAGCAAGTGAAGGCCCAGTCCTGTTCCAGTTAACCCAGTTTCAGTTTTCATCTGGAGCTCTGACTTGTGTTACACTGAGTGTAGTGATGGCAGCGTTCTTGACTGGCAAAACTTTTTTTGGCAGGAACAAGGAGACCACTAAATCATTTCTGCAAAAGCCACCAAACATCCTGAAAAATGTTTACTTTGGTCTCTTATTAACTTTTGGGTTTTCAGTTTGAATCCACAGTTTGAGCAGGAGGAGAAGAGGACAGTCTTACTCTGTGGATTATATTATCAAAAATGCTCATGATGCAGCTTGAAATGTGCTGTTTTGTACATTTAATACACATTTATGAGTAAAATAAGGAAATTTACTCACCTTTCCCTTGTGTTTGTTGAACAGCCACTGCTATTAAACCCATCTCCTCAGGCAAGTCGAACATTAACCTGCCAATTAGGGAAAAAACCAAAAACCCCACATGCTTATCAGCTGCAACACTAAGCTACATTCATGAAAATCAAGGCTTAAATATCAGGTAATATTTTATGTTAACGTTGCACCACCATTTTTTCAGTTAACCTTCAGTCCTGATCCAAACCCATTAGAATGTTAAAAAATGATTGGCTGAAAAACGATAATGTAAAATATTATTTTATCTGCTAGGCTGAAGTAAGTCAGAGCTATAGTTCATTTAAGTTCTGATAACACAGGTTTTGGATTTCTTCACTTCTTCTTCAAGTGCTCATTTTTTTGGTGTCCCCATCTTCAGCAAGTGACAACCAGCAATTCTAAACATTTGTTTCTACTTACAGCGAATTTTTGTTCATACTACAAAATATAAGAGCAGCAGTTTCTGATTATTTAGAAAACCAATATGGTGGCAATAAAGCAGTTTAAAAGATACACTATCCCCTGAGAACTAATTATGATTTAACTACAGTAAATAAATCTACACCTTTTGAGAGCTCTAGAGAACACTGGCTTATTTTAGGCTTGTGTTCTGCTTTTAAAATAGTTTCACTTAAAAGAATACTAACTTTCCCCTGGGGATAAGTAGAAAGTGCACTTTAACACCACCAAATGAGTCAATGCTACACTTAAAATAAAATAAAAAGAAAAGAAAAGAAGAAAAAACCCTACTGTGAGAACTTTGTTCAAGCCACTTTTAAACAGATCTCAACTGTACCACCACCCTCCTCCATTTCACGTTTTCAGCAAGAGTTATTTCAGAGATAAAACACATTCAAGATGTTGCCTGTGAGGTAAACCCAAAAAGTGATGTTTAGCCCACAAATCTGCTTCTCCCACAGGCACAAACGTGATGTTGTTCATTCCTATAAAAGCAATCTTGTCTTGTGGGTAAGGGCAGCCCAAATCAGAGAAAAAAGTACCATTCACAATGATTTCCTGTGAGAAAGAATTTCTAAATTTGTGTAATGAATTTCTAAAATTCTATAGACAGTTTATATAGGGTTGTATATTTATTTGTATGTAAATACTGAGATAAGGTGTAAATAAGGTTTAAAAAATGGTTTTGTAAAATGATTAGATATTTTAGAGAATTAGAACTGTGAAAGATGTATTGTAGTAAGGCTATGTAAGGGGAAAATATAGATAATTGGTGTTAGAAGTAATAGTAGTATTGTGTGGTAAAAGTTAATAAGTTGAAAAGCATTTATAAAGTATTGTAATTAAGAAACAGGTTGGCTTCTGATGGAATGGCATTGAGCTTTACATCTCTTGTGTGCCTTTATTCAAGACTCAGAATAAAATCTTATAAAACACCTCTCAGTTGCCCCATCTCTGTAAAAGCTGAGAAAACCAACAATTTCCCCTGAATTCCAGATGGGTCTGGGAGCTGTTTCAAGCCCTGCCGTTGAGGAGGTGCAGGAGCAGCAAGGAGGAGCTGTGAGTGTCCCACAGCCACCACGGGTTCGTGCTGAGGTGAGGAACCATCCCTCGCTCCTGCTCCACACGCTGACAGTCAGCAACTCCAAAATGTGAGAAACCCAGAGATTTCAGAGGATCTGTCAAATGCCCAACTCAATTTAGGCTGGATGTTAGGAAAATTTTTTTTATGGAAATGGTGATAAAATTCTGGAATGGCTGCCCAGGGATATGGGGGAGTCACCATCCCTGGGTGTGTTTAACAAAGCCTGGATGTGGCCAGGGATGAGTTGAGGTGTTGGGGCTTGGACACGATGATCTTGAAGGTCTCTTCCCAACCAGTGATTCTGGGAATTCTGTGAATTCTGTGGCTCTACTTTCATAAATTATGAGGTTATTGGAAGGCCCAAGCAAAGTGTGGATCAAAAATGCCTTTGTTAATTACAAATCACAGAATCCTGGAATGGTTTGGGTTGGAAGGGACCTCAAAGATCATCCAGCTGCACCCCCTGCCATGGGGTACAAACCAGCAGGGGCTGGACCAGGCCCCACAATGTTTTCCCACGTTATTCCTGAGTCATGGAGATGCCATCAAAGGCCAACAGCCAGAAAATCTCTTTGCCAGTCACCTTCCATGAAGCACACTTTGGTAATTGTCTCCTTTGGACGCCGTGGATCCCATGCTGAGGCCAGGCACACCTATCGACCACCTTCAGCAGGAAATTTCACCTCTGACACTAAATCCCAGAATCATCAAGGCTGGAAGAGCCCTCCAGGATCATCCAGCCCCACCAGCATCACCCAAACCCTGTCCCCAAGGCCACATCCAGACTCCTCTGGGACAATTCCAGTGACTCCAAACCTCCCTGGGCAGCTCATCCCAAGGCCTGGCCACTCTGCCAGGGAAATTTTCTGTCCCAATCTCCAACCTGAGCCTCCCCTGGTGCCATTTGAGGCCATCTCCTCTCCTCCTTCCACTTTCACCAACCCTCCCTCACTGCCCCTCCTGCAATGAGCTCCCCCTGAGCCTCCTTTTCTCCAGGCTGAGCACCCCCAGCTCCCCCAGCTGCTCCTCCCAGGATTTGTTTTCCAGATCCTTCTCTTCCCTGGACACGCTCCAGCCCCTCAGGGGGAAGATCCCCCCAAAGCTCAGGAGGTTTCATCCCTGTCTGCTGGGAGCAGCTTGATTACAACACCAATCCAATGCTTTTGCAACATAAAAATCCAATTTAAACTTGGATTAAACAGTTGGGAAGAAATGACAGGCTTTGTTAAAACACACGGATTTCTGTTGCTTCTCCAGTCATGTATCTGCTTTTAAATAATGAAAAAAAAAATATTGTGCTGCCACGAGGGGAGGAAAATAAACAGAGCAGGAAAAAAGCTAATTAGGAATGCAAAACACAGGCTTCTGCACCAAAGAGATACAATTAGGAGAGCAGATGATGCAGCTCTTGGAGATTTGGCAGCAGGTAACAACTCATTACATGGAGAGACTGGGCTGGACCTTCAAGGGTCACAAGAAATTCTTTAAAGGACACAACATGGGGAAGTTGTTAATTCCCAGACTGATACACCAAGAGACACACAGATTGATTTTTTTACTACTTCCTGAGATTGTGCTGGAATTAACATGAAGCCAAGGATAATAAAAATCTCCACACAGCCTCCTGCCTGCCTTCCCCCAGCTTCACAGCTCTGTGCATGGTGTGTGCTTGTTAGTTTGGTGGGGTTTTTTTTTTCTTTTCTGGGAGAAACAACTTGGATTTTCCTTACCAGAAAGATTAACTGTACGTGCACTTTTTTACATATTGACTTCCCTTCTTCCCTTTCAACTTAATCAGTTGCAGACTTAACAATTTCGTTTTTCTGCAGAGTGGCTTAATCACAGTGCTCACCACATTTCCCCCCCTCCAAAATTTTTTCCTTCAAGAAATATATATTTTTTTGTGCTCTTTAACCACCATGCTCTGAGTATTAATTCCCAAAACCAGAGTGAGATATAAGATTATGGCAACATGAAAATAAATTTACGCTTCAAGAAGAATACCAGATGACATCTATATGATCACAGAAGATGATACTGGAATTTTATGTAAATTTTTCCTTTTTTTTTTTCTTTTCGGAACATTTTTGTGGTATTTTCCAAAATGTGAGCAAGGCACTTTTGGCATTCAAGAATATTAAAGCAGCTGAAATAGTAAGAGAGAGGTTCTAGCACGGCTTTTTATACAAATACCCTCCTCCCCAGCATGTAGTGCATACTAAGAGTAATAAACAATATTTAATTATTTTACAGAAATTCCAAGTGTAAGGAGAACTCTGGCCCGCCAACACAACGACTTTTCATCCTACATGAACATAAAATGGGAACTGAAACCCCCAAAACTAGGTTTGACTAATGTTAAGAGCTATAAATTTCATTGATGTTGTGGGTTTAAGGTTGAAACTCTCATTAAAGCATCCTGCTGTGTTACAGTATTGCAGAGGCATTACCACAGCCAGCAGTGCATTCCAGATGTTAAAATACCTGGGCACAAGAGTTATGGGCAGATTTGTCCCTTCCCTTCGAGCTCCTTGCCTGAAAATCTCACTCTCAAAGAGGTTGTTTAGAGAGTATTGGAAAAGCAACACAAATAAAACCCCCCAAAAACCCAAACCCTTTCAATTTTAGTCAGGTCGATGAATTCCAGAATTATTTGGGTTGGTGGGCCACAGTTAGAGGAGAAGACACCGTGGATGAGAATAGGTTTGGATTAGATACTGGGAAAAAAATCTTTCCCTGTGAGGGTGGGAAGGGCCTGGAAAGAATTCCCGGAGCAGCTGGGGCTGCCCCTGGATCCCTGGCAGTGCCCAAGGCCAGGCTGGAGCAGCCTGGCACAGTGGAAGGTGTCCCTGCCATGGCAGGGGGTGAAATTGGACAATCTTTGATGTCCCTTCCAACCCAAACCATTCTACGAATCTATCAAATATAAAATAAATGGCATTATTGACCCCGAATCAGCAGTTTCGGTGAAGGACACCATGCTGGGAAACTGCCAAAAGCCACCAAAATCAGGAAATGTGGAGAAGTTTTGAGGATGAACAAACCCTGCATTCAGTTTATTCGGGCACCTGGTAGATGGGATCTTATGGGTGACATCTCTGAAGGACACAGGAGCTCCAAAGATCTGGTCTTGACAAATTCCCCCCCACAAAACAACCTGTCACAATCCTGAGGAAAATAAGGACACAAACAGAGTCTACTTTGGCTAGAAAATGGAATCCAACAGTGTAAAAGGATGTCCAAAAAAGCTGGAAGCAAGGAGGAATACTACAGAGGAGAAATGCAGAAATATGGTCCAGAGAATGGAAAGCTCAGTTATATTAGAGATTGGGGGGAAAAAATGGCAACAAGAAATTCTACTGGAATGTGATTAAAAAAAAAAAAAAAAAAAAAAGAAGGAAAATGTGGATTCTCAGCTGACTGAGGCTAAAACACAGTGGATACACCTAAGACTGGGAATTCTTTGCCCAGGTCTTCACCAACGAAATCTTCCAGGAGTTTACACAGAGTTCAGGGAGAAGGGGAAACACCAGCAGTAGAAAAGAATTGATCTCATAAATCTCTTGGGAAATCTTGGCTCAATCAAGTTGGTGGATCTGAGAGTGCTGAGGGCACATCCAGCTCTCCCCCCCTCAAGGTCAAGGGCATCAGGGTAGGCCCAGATGAAGAGGGAAAACATCTCCAAGCTGCTCTTCCAAACCTTGCATCCAAGCCTTGAGCAGGAAGGGTCTGGATTGTGGGATTGAAAATCCTGGTTTGTATTCCAGCTGTGGGCTGGAGACAACTGCAGATCCTCAGGGGGTTCTCCAAGACTTGTCCTATTTAATAAGTTTAATAAGAGGTGAAGGAAAGGGGGGGATTCAGTAAGAAATGGCACACACATCCAGCCAGTCTGTGAGTAACCCCGAGCTGTGGGGATAACTCAGCTCTGGAATAGGATGTGGAGTTTTTCCACATCTGACTGGAAAAAGCCTTTATCAAGCTGGTCAGAATTCACTGTTGACCCTGCTTAAAAGAAGGAGGTTGGACCAGAAACCTTCAGGGATTCTGAGTGATTCCTGACTCCAGAAAATGTACAGGAGCTTGGCAGCTCTGATATTTCCAGCAGACATTTAGGTTTGGTTGAAATCAGTCAGAAATTAGCCACTGTAACTGTGAAATCAGTGATTTAGCCCCAGTGGTGGTCACTGGCATCCCATCTCCCAGGCAGGATCCTAAAGCCGTTTGCACACTCTCTTACAAGCCTAAATATTTACATTTCTCCATCCTCCACTTTCCATGAGGCATTTTACACGCCACCAGGTGCTCCCAGAAGATTGACTCCCCCAACTGAGACAAGGAGAACACCTCAGCTGTTAATCCAACTCGGGCTGATTTAAATGACAGAAATCTCACTTCAAACTGTGCCTAAATCCAGCAAGAAAAAAACATTGACCAGAATACCTCGTGGCATGAATGCACTCTTCTGTTCTAACGCAAAAATCCATCGCTCCATTCACTTTCTAGTGGGTTCCCCCACAGCAAAGTTAACACAGAAAGGGCCATTTAGTGTCAAATTCTCCTTGAACTCCTTGGATACACCAAAGTCCTGCACCAGTGAGAAAAGCATTAAGGGGATTACAATATCCCAGCCATGAGGAAAGCAAAAAAAAAGCACTGCAACCTTGCACAGCTGGTTCCTTGTTACCTCAAGAAATGCTACAAAAAGAAGATTGTCCTGAACTAGACAGGGCATTTCCAGCAAGGAATATTCTCCTGAATGAATGACGTGGGTGAGGAGCTCCCAGAGCCTTTGGCTGGCTGGGTAAATCCTTGAGCAGGGCAATAATAACAATTCAGTTCCAGGGAAAATGCAGGATGGAGGAGGGCTGGGAGCAGGGCAAAGCCACCTGAGATGTTCTTCAGCTCTCCATAAATGAAAGCTGCTGTTGGCAAAGGGGGAGCAACAGCAAAAGATGCCAGGGGAGAGGAGGGAAGACAAAATCACCTCTTTTTTACCACCCACGTGCTCATGCTTGATTTAAATTATGGTATTATGAATTGGGAATGGTTCATGCTTTGCAGGTGGAATTGCTTTGAGAATCAGGGCCTGCTGCACAGAACTCTGCCATGAAATCCTCTTTTTTTTTCCCCCTTGCATTTTTCAGCTGGTAATTTTCTTGTCTGTCTATTTTGATACCTGCTATTTTATAATTAGTCCATTGTCTATGTTTATAGTCTTATCCTCTTGAAAAAGAGAAAGAAAAAGAGAATTTTAAAACACAGTGCTGTACAGGCAGAGGTGTCAGGAAACATACCCAAATAAGAAAGGACTCCAAAAAAATTAGTTTGCCAACAAAATGCCAGTAAAATTTGAAACCTGGGTTCAGACACACTGGTCATGTTCCAAAACTGCAAACTTAAAGAACTTCTTTATTCAGTAAATCAGCTTCTCTGTGAATATCATCAAGACCACAAAGTTACAGTAAAGGAGGGCGTTTCCAGGGCAGATGTAAGGAGAGTTTAGGAGTTTCTTTCAATTTTTAATTTGAAAAGCAAAAACTTGTCCTGTTTTGAACAATTTATTTCATTTTTTCCCATCTAGTAGGTAATCTTTTCAATTCATAACCTTTCCTGAAAAAGCTACCTGAAGCCAAAAGTGAGCATGGGACAAATGGGAATGAAACAGATTCCATTAGGAATAGAACTCCAGTGCCAAGATTAAAGAAACAGAAGATTTACCAGAATGCAGTGAAATATATTTATCATAACATGGTAAGAGTAGAATCTTCAGGCTAAAATCAAATTCATAAACACACTGATCAAAGCCAGATCCAGCCCTTCTTGTGTGAGGTCAAACCCAGCACAGAGAACGGCCCCACCTCCAACAGATGGCAACGGAATCAAGGCCCAGCCACAGCTCGGGGAATTGGGAACACCCAGCCCAGGGCAGGCTGTGCTGCCACTTCCAGCAGTGATTCCATCCCAGTCCCGTGGCACAGCCTGGGAACCTCAAAAGGTTCAACAAAACCAAGTGGGAGGTCCTGACCCTGGGATGGGGCAAGCCCTGGGATCAACCCAGGCTGGGATGAGCGGATGGAGCAGCCCTGGGAGAAGGATTTGGGGGGAGAGCTGGAGCTGCCCCAGCCCAGAACCCCACAGTGAGGGGGGGATTGTGTCCCTGTGCCCCTCAGGTGAGAGCCCTGAGAGCTGCAGAGCTGCCCCAGCCCTGCCCCAGCCCAGGAGGAGCTGGAGCTGCTGCAGAGAGCCCAGAGGAGGCTCCAGGATGGGCAGAGGGATGGAGCAGCTCTGCTGGGAGGAAAGGCTGGCACAGCTGGGATTGTTCCCCTGCACAGGAGAAGCTTTGGGCTGAGCTCAGGGTGAGCCCCAGGAAACCTGGAGAGAGACAATTTCCAGGGCATGGAGGGACAGCACACAGGGAATGGCTTCAAAGTGAAAAATTACTGCTTTAGATCAGATATTAAGAAAAATTTCCTCCTTCTGAGGGTGAGCAGGCCCTGGCACAGGTGAAGCTGTGGCTGCCCTTGGATCCCTGGCAGTGCCCCAGGCCAGGTTGGACACTGGGGCTGGAGCAGCCTGGCACAGTGGGAGGTGTCCCTGCCCATGGTGATGCAGAGAGCAGAGCTGGGCAGAGCTACAGAATAAAGCAGGGATTTATTCAAGGATCTCCTCATGGATCCACCTTGGGCAGCAGCAGAGCCCAGCCAGGGCTGCACCCAAATGACCCAAAATGGCCCCAAAATGCACCCCCGGGGGCTCTCCCTGGGATCAGCTCTGCTCCATTGGCACCTTGGAGTTCATTGTCCCATTCCAGCTCCAGCCCAGGCAGTCCCACCCTGCTTGTTTTTCTCTCTCCAGCCCACGGGGTTTGTGCTGCTGGGCTGAGCTTTGGATCATTTGTCCTTGGTGCCCAGCTGGAGCAGGAATTGTTTTGTCTCTGCTCTGTGCACAGAGCTCAGCATCCCATAATATGAAACCCAGATCCACCCACTAAAGCAGCACAGAATGTGAAAAATAGAAAAGCTCAAACCTGAGGCATCACTGGCAGGGGTGGCACTGGAGGAAAATTAAATGTCCCTCCCAGCCCAAGCCATTCCATGATTGTCAGATGCTTTAAGAATCCTCAAATTTGGTCACTTTCAGAGGAAAACCCCAAAACAAGGCCAATGCAGCAGAGCAAGAAACATTTCAGCAAATGCCAATTCTATTTTAAATCAGCTTTGGATTCACTAATTCGGAGCGTGAGGCATCAAACATGAGGCTCTCAAAACCCCCTGTGAGGTGAATTTATACAATATTCCTTATTATTCCTTATTATTCCTTAGCTCCCTCTCAGGTAAAAAAGCCAAGTGAGAACTTTGTGCTCGCACAGCGATTCTAATTTGATATTCTGGCCAGTTTCTACTCTGGGTGATTACATTTCCTTATGAAAATTTCTCTGCAATTTATGAAGACATCACTTCATTTCCTGGCTTAAATCACAGAGGGTGTTAAACAGTTGCCGTGTTTGAGCAGTGAAGTTATTCCCAAACAGCCACTCCTGCAGGGCCAATGTAGAACAAAAGACACTGGATTTAGCATGGAAATTAAAATGAGCACAAGTAAGAATTGTGCAAGGTACCCACTCAAGATCCTTCTCACAGCCTTGCAAAGTGAGAAAAATTAAAATATTTCAACAAAAAAACCATTCCATTCCTCATGAAGGAACTGTGAAAGACTAAAAATCAGTAAGAACAATTATTTTCCTTACTTAAATGAATTTCTTTCCTTTATCTTGTTAGAAGTTTCATCAGTACTTAAAATCACAGAAGGAACTGTGGAAGATCTAAAAAATGAGTAATAATAATTTTCTTATTTAAAGTTTTTTTCCTTTACCTTATTAAAAGTTTCATCAATACTTAAATTCACAGATGGAACTGTGAAACACCTTAAAAATTAATAACAATTATTTTCCTTACTTAAATGAATTTTTTTCCTTTATCTTGTTAGAATTTTCATCAGTACTTAAAATCACAGAAGGAACTGTGGAAGACCTAAAAAATGAGTTATAATAATTTACTTATTTAAATTTTTTTTTCCTTATTTAAATTTTTTTTCCTTTTTCTTATTAAAAGTTTCATCGATACTTAAATTCACAGATGGAACTGTGAAACACCTTAAAAATTAGTAATAACAATTATTTTCCTCACTTAAATTTTTTTCCTTTATCTTATTATTATTAGAAGTTTCATCAATGCTTAAAATCACAGAAGGAACCGTGAAGACCTAAAAAAATCAGTAATAACAACTACTTTCCTTATTTAAATTAAAATTTTTTCCTTTATCTTATTAAAAATTTCATCAATACTTAAATTCACAGATGGAACTGTGAAAGACCTTAAAAATTGGTAGTAACAGTTATTTTCCTCATGTAAATTAATATTTTTCCTTTATCTTCTTCTTCTTATTATTAAAAATTTCATCAATACTTAAAATCACAGAGGGAACTACGAAAGACCTAAAAAAAAATCAATAATAACAATTTTTCCCCTTATTTAAAGTAATATTTTTCCCTTATATTATTATTAAGTTTCATCAATACTTAAAATCACAGAAGGAACTTTGAAAGACCTAAAAAATCAGTATTAACTATTTTTTCCCTTATTTAAATTAATTTATTTTTCCTTCATGTTATTATTTAAAGTTTCATCAATACTTGAAATGACAGAAGGAACTGTGAAAGACCTAAAAAATTAATAATAACATTTTTCCCCTTATTTAAATTAATTTTTTTCTTTATCTTATTATTATGAAAAGTTTCACCAATACTTAAAATCACTGAAGTAATTTATACATAGGAGAACCCTCTAAAACCTTTAATTTTTTCCCCTTTATTTTGCTTTAATTTCTTTTATTTTCTGCCTGCAACATCCATTGTGCTCAAAATTTAGGTTCTGGAGGCAGCAAATTCTCAGTTTTCTTAATTCAGTGCTAACTGAAAAATAATTGAAATTATTCTCCTCTTTCTGAGGGCACACACAACAGTTTTCCAACCCTAAAACAAAAGGCAGCACAATTTCACTCTGCCATTCTCGTGGTCCTGTCAATTAGCTGAACCCTCTTCCTGAAAAAAAAATATATTTAAAGACAATTAACTAAAATTTCAGGCAAATTTCTCCATTACCTCATTTTTCCTTGGTCCAAAGCACGTGATCCTCAATTTCCAATTTCTCATCTCTCACCATTTAATTGAAAAATACACACAGAAGGTCTTAAAAGTTCCAAGGGCTGGTGAATATTCTGATTTTTGGGACGTGTATGGTACAAACATCATCACTAAGGTGGTTATGGGACACATTACTTGGCATTCAACCAAATCTTCCTAAATTTTTCCCAATTGTGGCTTCATAAATTGGCAGGTGAAGCCCAATTATTTCACTTGCATGGCTTTTTTTCCATTAGGAATGGTGATGCATGAGATTTTTGGGGAAAAAAAAAAGGATTATTAACGTTTTGCTGTGCAAAAGCAATCGAAACACTCCGTTCCTTCCTTGTCAATAAATCCTGAATTTAATCAAAAAACTCCCACAGACAAAATATCAGGTTTTTAATCCTTCTCTAATAAAAGTGGAGGTGGAACACGGAGGAATGTAATATTAAAATATAAATATATATAAATAATAATACATAAATAATAATATAGAACATATAAATAAACATAATATACAAATAATGTAAATATAAATTATCATGTAAGAGATTAAGGAAAAGTTCAAAGTTCTTTTTTTGGGGGAAAAAAGATGGGGTTTTTTTGTTTCAATGTGAGAGCTGGGTTTAAATTAAAATTCTTAAGAAATAGCAGTTGAGTTCTAAAGTTGCAGCTGAAATATGAAATAGTTTCTTTGCCAAGTAAAGTTTAGAATATTATTTTTTAAAATATTTGAAATGAATCTATTTTAAATATGTTGCTATCTTACATAACATCATGTCGTCATCATCATCATCATTATTATTGTTGTTGTTTTATTATTATTTTTATTATTATTATTATTACTATTACTATTATTATTATTATATTAATTGTTATTTTTAATGTTATTAGACCTGATGGGATGTTTACCATAGACATAATTTTTCAGAGGAAAGAGAGATCCAGAAAAGCTGCTCTTCTCTAAGAGGAGGAATTAATTTCTCTGCAACAATTTCATTTTTTCCTTGAATACACATGCATGAACATTATATCCAACATCCCTACACAGAATTTCCTCGTGAAGAAAAATCAGATTTTTTTTTCCTCCCCCAATTTCAAGTGGCAGATCATGTGAAGAGATAACGATCCAGAAAAATATTTTGCTTTTCCCACGGTGAACTGAACACAATAGCTGAGCTCAGCTGGCTCTGCATCCACAGATCTGAGAACTAAAACACAAAAAACTCTCTCAGCAGGCAAGAGAAACCACAAGATTTCTAAATTCAGATTTAAAGCCCACAGTGTTTTCTAAACGCTCCAAAGTAGCTGGATCAAGAACAGCAAAATTCTCTTTCAAATATTTCAAATATATTTGAAATATTTTGCGAGCCCCTTGTCGCTGGGCTGTGGCAGCTCCAAGGCAGATTCCCAATTGTTCATTTCATGGGTGATTAAAAATGGATTTCAAAATAAGGAATTTGTTTTCTGCTGGCCACAGCATCATCAACAACCATCAAAATAATGTGGATTTTAACCACACATTCACAGAAAATACAGCTGCTACTCAAAGCCTCAAACAAAGGATTTCCTTTGTCAGGGTGGGCAAAAAAAACCAAACTCAAAAGTCCCCAGGTAATGTTGTTAATTCAAATTCTTCACAAGCAAGGAAAGGTGGAAGTTCCTACTTCTGAGAGGTTAAAACAGGCTCAGAAGGAATGAAATATTGTACAAATAAAATATGTACAAATAATTCCCATCCTGAGAGGTTGTGGATGGGTTTGGGTTGGAAGGTGAATTTATGTTGGATTTTGCCATCTTGGCACTTTTCTGTTCAAGGACATCTGCATGTAGTAGAGGATGAAATCTGGATATCCCAAAGAGCAGAAAAGAAAAAAAATCTTTGATTCTTGCATTACCTCAGCAAACGCAGGAATTGCTTCCAAATACTGACTAAAAGCATGGCAAACTCTAATTCTGTACCACTGTAAACCATTTTTAGGTTTAGGAAAGGCTGAAAAAATTGGGAATGTTCATCCTGGAGAGGAGAAGCTTTGGGGTGAGCTCAGTGTGGCCTTGCAGATCCTGGAGGATCCAACAAGAAACATGGAGAGACACAATTTCCAAGGGATGGAGGGAGAGAAAAAAAGGGAATCGATACTCATGGAGTAATAATTGAAATCAGAAATTAATTTCTGAACCACCTGGCAGATCTCTGGGT